>CAJGYO010000321.1:0-57388 GCA_904845875.1 Miscanthus lutarioriparius
GTTTATGCTTAGATGTACCATAGGCTTACAAATCGTTTTGGACACACCCAATGGTACCACTAGGTGACGAGGCTCGTGTGGAAGCCTGCTTCGCCCGCTTGGAGACAAGTGCCAATCTTGACGCAAGATAGGTGCACGGTTTATGCCGAACGCACTATAGGCTCGGCAATCATTTTGGATGCACCCGATGGAACTCCTAGGTGACGTGGGTCATGTGGAATCTCACTTCTTTCCGCTTGAAGTGCGTTTGGGTTAGTGTCGGTGCAAGATAGGTGCATGGTTTGCGCGGACGTACTATAGGCTCATAAATCATTTTGGACGACTCGATGGTACCACTAGGTAACGAGGCTCAAGTGGAAGATCGCTTCGCCTTTCTTGACATATAGTGCTAATCCCGACGCAAGATAGGTGCACGGTTTATGCTGGAACGCACTATAAGATCGAAACCATTTTGACGCATCTGATGGAACTCCTAGGTGACGGGTCATGTGGAATCTCGCTTTCCGCTTTGGAGACATTGTTAGTGTTATGCAAGATAGGTGCATGGTTTGCACCAGATGTACCATAGGCTCGTAAATCATTTTGGACGCACTCGATGGTACCAATAGGTGACGAGGCTCAAGTGGAAGCTCGCTTCGCCTTTCAACATAGTGCTAATCCTTGATGCAAGATAGGTGCACGGTTTGGCGCTTAACATACCATAGATCGGTGAAATCATTTTGGACGCACCTGGATGGAACTCCTAGGTGACGGGTCATGTGGAATCTCACTTCCTTTCCGCTTGGAGACAAAGTGTTAGTGTCGGTGCAAGATAGGTGCATGGTTTGCGCTAGATGTACCATAGGCTTACAAATCATTTTTGGACGCACCCGATGGTACAACTAGGTTACGAGGCTCAAGTGGAAGCTCGCTTCGTCCGCTTGGAGAAAGTGCTAATCTTGACGCAAAGATAGGTGCACGGTTTGCGCCGAACATACTATTGGCTCGAAATCATTTTGGACGCACCCGATGGAACTCCTAGGTGACGTGGGTCATGTGGAACCTCGCTTGTTTTTGGAGACAGCGTGTTAGTGTCGGTGCAAGATAGGTGCATGGTTTGCGCCTAGACGTACCATAGGCTTAGAAATCATTTTGGACGCACCGATGGTACCCTAGGTGACGCAGGTCATGTGGAAGCTCTCACTTCTTGCCGCTTGGAGAGATAAGTGTTTAATCATAGGATGCAAGATAGGTGCATGGTTTGGCGCCGAAGATGTACCATTAGGCTCACAAATCATTTTGGACGCACTGATATGGAACTCCTAGGTGACGAGGGTCATGTGGAACCTCACTTGTTTCGCTTGGAGACAAAGTGTTAGTCTTCGGTGCAAGATAGGTGCACGGTTTGCGTTAAACGTATCATAGGCTTAGAAATCATTTTGGACGCACCTGATGGTACTCCTAGGTGACGTGGGTCATGTGGAATCTCACTTTCTCCGCTTTGGAGACAAGTGCTAGTCTTGACGCAAGATAGGTGCATGGTTTGCGCTTAGACGTACCATAGGCTCACAAATCATTTTGGACGCATTCGATGGTACCACTAGGTGACGAGGCTCGTGGAAAGCTCGCCGCCTTTTGGAGACAAGTGTTAATCTTGACGCAAGATAGGTGCACGGTTTGCGCCGAACGCACTATAGGCTCGGAAATCATTTTGGATGCACCCGGATGGAACTCCTAGGTGACGGGGTCATGTGGAATCTCACTCTTTCCGCTTGGAGAGCGTGGTTAGTGTCGGTGCAAGATAGGTGCATGGTTTGCGCGCTAGACGTACCATATAGGCTCATAAATCATTTTGGACGCACTCGATGGTACCACTAGGTAACGAGGCTCAAGTGGAAGATCGCTTCGCCTTTCGGACATATAGTGCTAATCATTTCGACGCAAGATAGGTGCACGGTTTGCGCTGAACGTACCATAAGATCGGAAATCATTTTGACGCACCCGATGGAACTCCTAGGTGACGGGTCATGTGGAATCTCGCTTCTTTCCGCTTTGGAGACATTGTTAGTGTCGATGCAAGATAGGTGCATGGTTTGCACTAGATGTACCATAGGCTCATAAATCATTTGGACGCACCGATGGTACCAATAGGTGACGAGGCTCAAGTGGAAGCTCGCTTTTCCGCTTCGGAGACATAGTGCTAATCTTGACGCAAGATAGGTGCACGGTTTATGCATTTAACGTACCATAGGATCGGAAATCAATTTGGACGCACCCGATGGAACTCCTAGGTGACGTGGGTCATGTGGAATCTCACTTCCTTTCCGCTTTGGAGACAAGTGTTAGTGTCGGTGCAAGATAGGTGCATGGTTTGCGCTTAGATGTACCATAGGCTTACAAATCATTTTGGATGCACCCGATGGTACAACTAGGTTACGAGGCTCAAGTGGAAGCTCGCTTCGTCCGCTTTGGAGAAAGTGCTAATCTTGACGCAAGATAGGTGCACGGTTTATGCCGAACATACTATTGGCTCGGAAATCATTTTGGACGCACCCGATGGAACTCCTAGGTGACGTGGGGTCATGTGGAACCTCACTTGTTTCCGCTTTGGAGAGATAGTGTTAGTGTCGGTGCAAGATAGGTGCATGGTTTGACGCCAAACGTACCATAGGCTTAGAAATCATTTTGGACGCACTCGATGGTACCACTAGGTTACGAGGCTCAAGTGGAATCTCACTTCAGGTCCGCTTTGGAGAGTGCTAATCTTGACGCAAGATAGGTGCATGGTTTGGCGCCGAACATACTATTGGCTCGGAAATCATTTTGGACGCACCCGATGGAACTCCTAGGTGACGGGTCATGTGGAACTCACTTGTTTCCGCTTTGAGACAAAGTGTTAGTGTCGGTGCAAGATAGGTGCACGGTTTGCGCCAAACGCACTACCATAGGCTTAGAAATCATTTTGGACGCACCCGATGGTACTCCTAGGTGACGGGTCATGTGGAATCTCACTTTTCCCTTTAGAGATAGTGTTAGTGTCGGTGCAAGATAGGTGCATGGTTTGGCGCTTAGATGTACCATAGGCTCCTACAAATCATTTTGGACACACCCAATGGTACCACTAGGTGACGAGGCTCGTGTGGAAGCTCGCTTCGCCTTCCGCTTTGGAGACAAAGTGTTAATCTTGACGCAAGATAGGTGCACGGTTTGCGCCGAACGCACCATAGGCTCGGGAAATCATTTTGGATGCACCCGATGGAACTCCTAGGTGACGTGGGTCATGTGGAATCTCACTTCTTTCCGCTTGGAGACATGGTTAGTGTCGGTGCAAGATAGGTGCATGGTTTATAGACGTACCATAGGCTCATAAATCATTTTGGACGCACTCGATGGTACCACTAGGTGACGAGGCTCAAGTGGAAGATCGCTTCGCCTTTCGGAGATATAGTGCTAATCCTCGACGCAAGATAGGTGCACGGTTTGCGCTGAACGTACTATAGGATCATAAATCATTTTTGACGCACCGATGGAACTCCTAGGTGACGACGGGTCATGTGGAATCTCGCTTCTTTCCGCTTTGGAGACATTGTTAGTGTCGATGCAAGATAGGTGCATGGTTTGCACTAGATGTACCATAGGCTCATAAATCATTTTGGACGCACTCGATGGTACCAATAGGTGACGAGGCTCAAGTGGAAGCTCGTCGCTTCGCCTTTCAGACATAGTGCTAATCTTGATGCAAGATAGGTGCACGGTTTGCGCCGAACGTACTATAGGATCGTAAATCAATTTGGACGCACCCGATAGAACTCCTAGGTGACGTGGGTCATGTGGAATCTCACTTTTTCCGCTTGGAGACAAGTGTTAGTGTCGGTGCAAGATAGGTGCATGGTTTGGCGCTTAGATGTACCATAGGCTTACAAATCATTTTGGACGCACCCGATGGTACCACTAGGTTACGAGGCTCAAGTGGAAGCTCGCTTCGTCCGCTTGGAGAAAGTGCTAATCTTGACGCAAGATAGGTGCATGGTTTGCGCCGAAAATACTATTGGCTCGAAATCATTTTGGACGCACCCGATGGAACTCCTAGGTGACGTGGGTCATGTGGAACCTCACTTCGTTTCACTGCTACCCCAGGTGACGGAGACATAGCTTGGAGAGCAGTGTTAGTGTCGGTGCAAGATAGGTGCATGGTTTGGCGCTTAAACGTACCATAGGCTTAGAAATCATTTTGGACGCACCCGATGGTACCACTAGGTGACGAGGCTCATGTGGAAGCTCGCTTCGTCCGCTTTGGAGAAAGTGCTAATCTTGACGCAAGATAGGTGCATGGTTTATGCGAACATACTATTGGCTCAAATCATTTTGGACGCACCCGATGGAACTCCTAGGTGACGAGGGTCATGTGGAACCTCACTTGTTTCCTTTCGAGACAGTGTTAGTGTCGGTGCAAGATAGGTGCACGGTTTTTGCGCCAAACGTATCATAGGCTTAGAAATCATTTTGGACGCACCGATGGTACTCCTAGGTGACGTGGGTCATGTGGAATCTCACTTCTTTCCGCTTAGAGATAGTGTTAGTGTCGGTGCAAGATAGGTGCATGGTTTGCGCTTAGATGTACCATAGGCTTACAAATCATTTTGGACGCACCCAATGGTACCACTAGGTGACGAGGCTCATGTGGAAGCTCGCTTTTCGCCCGCTTTGGAGACAAAGTGCTAATCTTGACGCAAGATAGGTGCACGGTTTTGCGCCGAACGTATTCATAGGCTCGGTAAATCCTTTTGGATGCACCCGATGGAACTCCTAGGTGACGTGGGTCATGTGGAATCTCACTTCTTTCCGCTTTGAGAAGTGGTTAGTGTCGGTGCAAGATAGGTGCATGGTTTGCGCTTAGACGTACCATAGGCTCATAAATCATTTTGGACGCACTCGATGGTACCACTAGGTGACGAGGCTCAAGTGGAAGATCGCTTCGCCTTTTCGAGATATAGTGCTAATCTCGACGCAAGATAGGTGCACGGTTTTGCGCTGAACGTACCATAGGATCGGAAACCATTTTTGACGCACCCGATGGAACTCCTAGGTGACGTGGGTCATGTGGAATCTCGCTTCTTTTCCGCTTGGAGACATTGTTAGTGTCGATGCAAGATAGGTGCATGGTTTGCGCTAGATGTACCATAGGCTTACAAATCATTTTGACGCACCGATGGTACCACTAGGTGACGAGGCTCAAGTGGAAGCTCGCTTTCGCCTTTTCGAGATATAGTGCTAATCTTGATGCAAGATAGGTGCACGGTTTATGCATTTAACGTACTATAGGCTCGGAAATCAATTTTGGACGCACCCGATGGAACTCCTAGGTGACGTGGGTCATGTGGAATCTCATCTTTCCGCTTGGAGACAGTGTTAGTGTCGGTGCAAGATAGGTGCATGGTTTGCGCTAGATGTACCATAGGCTTACAAATCATTTTGGACGCACCCGATGGTACCACTAGGTGACGAGGCTCAAGTGGAAGCTCGCTTCGCCCGCTTTGGAGAAAGTGCTAATCTTGACGCAAGATAGGTGCATGGTTTGCGCCGAACATACTATTAGGCTAAAAATCATTTTGGACGCACCCTGATGGAACTCCTAGGTGACGGGTCATGTGGAATCTCACTTGTTTCCGCTTTGGAGACAGTGTTAGTGTCGGTGCAAGATAGGTGCATGGTTTGCGCTAGAAACGTACCATAGGCTTAGAAATCATTTTGGACGCACCCGATGGTACCACTAGGTTACGAGGCTCAAGTGGAAGCTCGCTTCGTCCGCTTGGAGAAAGTGCTAATCTTGACGCAAGATAGGTGCATGGTTTGGCGCCGAACATACTATTGGCTCGAAATCATTTTTGGACGCACCCGATAGAACTCCTAGGTGACGTGGGTCATGTGGAAACCTCACTTGTTTCCTTTTCGGAGACAAAGTGTTAGTGTCGGTGCAAGATAGGTGCATGGTTTGCGCCAAACGTACCATCAAAGATAGAAATCATTTTGGACGCACCCGATGGTACTCCTAGGTGACGTGGGTCATGTGGAATCTCACTTTCTCCGCTTAGAGACAAGTGTTAGTGTCGGTGCAAGATAGGTGCATGGTTTGGCGCTTAGATGTACCATAGGCTTACAAATCATTTTGGACACACCCAATGGTACCACTAGGTGACGAGGCTCGTGTGGAAGCTCGCTTTCGCCCGCTTTGGAGACAAAGGCTAATCTTGACGCAAGATAGGTGCACGGTTTGCGCCGAACGTACCATAGGCTCGGAAATCCTTTTGGATGCACCCGATGGAACTCCTAGGTGACGTGGGTCATGTGGAATCTCACTTCTTTCCGCTTGAAGAGCAGTGGTTAGTGTCGGTGCAAGATAGGTGCATGGTTTGCGCTAGACGCACCATAGGCTCATAAATCATTTTGGACGCACTCGATGGTACCACTAGGTAACGAGGCTCAAGTGGAAGATCGCTTCGCCTTTCGGACATATAGTGCTAATCCCGACGCAAGATAGGTGCACGGTTTATGCTGAACGTACCATAGGATCGGAAACCATTTTTGACGCACCCGATGGAACCCTAGGTGACGGGGTCATGTGGAATCTCGCTTTTCCGCTTGGAGACATTGTTAGTGTCGATGCAAGATAGGTGCATGGTTTGCACTAGATGTACCATAGGCTCACAAATCATTTTGGACGCACTCGATGGTACCACTATAGGTGACGAGGCTCAAGTGGAAGCTCGCTTTTTCGCTTTTCAACATAGTGCTAATCTTGATGCAAGATAGGTGCACGGGTTTATGCCGAACGCACTATAGGATCGAAATCAATTTGGACGCACCCGATGGAACTCCTAGGTGACGTGGGTCATGTGGAATCTCACTTCTTTTTCCGCTTGGAGACAAGTGTTAGTGTCGGTGCAAGATAGGTGCATGGTTTGCGCTTAGATGTACCATAGGCTTACAAATCATTTTGGATGCACCCGATGGTACCACTAGGTTACGAGGCTCAAGTGGAAGCTCGCTTCGTCCGCTTGGAGAAAGTGCTAATCTTGACGCAAGATAGGTGCACGGTTTGCGCCGAACATACTATTGGCTCGAAATCATTTTGGACGCACCGATGGAACTCCTAGGTGACGTGGGTCATGTGGAATCTCACTTGTTTCCGCTTGGGAGACAAGTGTTAGTGTCGGTGCAAGATAGGTGCATGGTTTGGCGCCAAACGTACCATAGGCTTAGAAATCATTTTGGACGCACCCGATGGTACCCTAGGTGACGAGGCTGTGGAATCTCATTTCGGTCCGCTTTGAGAAAGTGCAAGATAGTGCAAGCAAGATAGAGAAGTGCATGGTTTGATGCAAGATAGGTGCATGGTTTGCGCTTAACATACTATTGGCTCGAAATCATTTTGGACGCACCCGATGGAACTCCTAGGTGACGTGGGTCATGTGGAACCTCACTTGTTTCCTTTGGAGACAAAGTGTTAGTGTCGGTGCAAGATAGGTGCATGGTTTGGCGCAAAACGTATCATCAGGCTTAGAAAATTTTGGACGCACCCGATGGTACCCTAGGTGACGGGGTCATGTGGAATCTCACTTCTCTCCGCTTAGAGATAGTGTTAGTGTCGGTGCAAGATAGGTGCATGGTTTGCGCTTAGATGTACCATAGGCCTACAAATCATTTTGGACACACCCAATGGTACCACTAGGTGACGAGGCTCGTGTGGAAGCTCGCTTTCGCCCGCTTTGGAGACATAGTGCTAATCTTGACGCAAGATAGGTGCACGGTTTGCGCCGAACGTACTCATAGGTTCGGCAATCTTTTGGATGCACCCGATGGAACTCCTAGGTGACGTGGGTCATGTGGAATCTCACTTCTTTCCGCTTGGAGACAGTGGTTAGTGTCGGTGCAAGATAGGTGCATGGTTTGCGCCTAGACGTACCATAGGCTCATAAATCATTTTGGACGCACTCGATGGTACCACTAGGTAACGAGGCTCAAGTGGAAGATCGCTTTCGCCTTTCGACATATAGTGCTAATCCCGACGCAAGATAGGTGCACGGTTTATGCTGAACGTACCATAGGATCGGAAATCATTTTTGACGCACCCGATGGAACTCCTAGGTGACGTGGGTCATGTGGAATCTCGCTTTTTCCGCTTGGAGACATTGTTAGTGTCGATGCAAGATAGGTGCATGGTTTGCACTAGATGTACCATAGGCTCACAAATCATTTTGGGACGCACCGATGGTACCAATAGGTGACGAGGCTCAAGTGGAAGCTCGCTTTCGCCTTTTGGAACATAGTGCTAATCTTGATGCAAGATAGGTGCACGGTTTATGGCTTGAACGTACTATAGGATCGAAATCAATTTGGACGCACCGATGGAACTCCTAGGTGACGGGTCATGTGGAATCTCACTTTTTCCGCTTGGAGACAAGTGTTAGTGTCGGTGCAAGATAGGTGCATGGTTTGCGCTTAGATGTACCATAGGCTTACAAATCATTTTGGATGCACCCGATGGTAAACTAGGTTACGAGGCTCAAGTGGAATTTCGCTTTCTCCGCTTTGGAGAAAGTGCTAATCTTGACGCAAGATAGGTGCATGGTTTGGCGCCGAACATACTATTGGCTCGTAAATCATTTTGGACGCACCCGATGGAACTCCTAGGTGACGTGGGTCATGTGGAACCTCTCTTTGTTTGCTTTTGGAGATAGTGTTAGTGTCGGTGCAAGATAGGTGCACGGTTTGGCGCTAAACGTACCATCAGGCTTAGAAATCATTTTGGACGCACCCGATGGTACCCTAGGTTACGAGGCTCAAGTGGAAATCTCACTTTTTCCGCTTTGGAGAGAAAGTGCTAATCTTGACGCAAGATAGGTGCATGGTTTGCGCTTAACATACTATTGGCTCGAAATCATTTTGGACGCACCCGATAGAACTCCTAGGTGACGTGGGTCATGTGGAACCTCACTTTTTTCTTTCGGAGACAAAGTGTTAGTGTCGGTGCAAGATAGGTGCACGGTTTGGCGCCAAACGTATCATCAGCATAGAAATCATTTTGGACGCACCCGATGGTACTCCTAGGTGACGGGTCATGTGGAATCTCACTTCTTTTCCGCTTGGAGATAGTGTTAGTGTCGGTGCAAGATAGGTGCATGGTTTGCGCTTAGATGTACCATAGGCTCTACAAATCATTTTGGACACACCCAATGGTACCACTAGGTGACGAGGCTCTGTGGAAGCTCGCTTTCGCCCGCTTGGAGACAAAGTGCTAATCTTGACGCAAGATAGGTGCACGGGTTGGCGCCGAACGCATCATAGGCTCGGCAATCCTTTTGGATGCACCCGATGGAACTCCTAGGTGACGTGGGTCATGTGGAATCTCACTTCTTTTCCGCTTTGAGAGACAGTGGTTAGTCTCGTGCAAGATAGGTGCATGGTTTTGCGCTAGACGTACCATAGGCTCATAAATCATTTTGGACGCACTCGATGGTACCACTAGGTAACGAGGCTCAAGTGGAAGATCGCTTTCGCCTTTCGACATGGATAGTGCTAATCTTCGACGCAAGATAGGTGCACGGTTTGCGCTTGAACGTACTATAGGATCGGAAACCATTTTTGACGCACCCGATGGAACTCCTAGGTGACGTGGGTCATGTGGAATCTCGCTTCTTTCTGTTTGGAGACATTGTTAGTGTCGATGCAAGATAGGTGCATGGTTTGCACTGGATGTACCATAGGCTCACAAATCATTTTGGACGCACCGATGGTACCAATAGGTGACGAGGCTCAAGTGGAAGCTCGTTTCGCCTTTTCAACATAGTGCTAATCTTGATGCAAGATAGGTGCACGGTTTGCATTTAACGTACTATAGGATCGAAATCAATTTGGACGCACCCGATGGAACTCCTAGGTGACGTGGGTCATGTGGAATCTCTTCCTTTCCGCTTGGAGAGAAGTTGTTAGTGTCGGTGCAAGATAGGTGCATGGTTTGCGCTTAGATGTACCATAGGCTTACAAATCATTTTGGATGCACCCGATGGTAAAACTAGGTTACGAGGCTCAAGTGGAAGCTCGCTTTTTCCGCTTGGAGAAAGTGCTAATCTTGACGTAAAGATAGGTGCATGGTTTGCGCCGAACATACTATTGGCTCGTAAATCATTTTGGACGCACCCGATGGAACTCCTAGGTGACGGGTCATGTGGAACCTCACTTGTTTCCGCTTTGGAGAGATAGTGTTAGTGTCGGTGCAAGATAGGTGCATGGTTTGCGCTTAAACGTACCATAGGCTTAGAAATCATTTTGGACGCACCCGATGGTACCCTAGGTTACGAGGCTCAAGTGGAAGCTCGCTTCGGTCCGCTTGGAGAAAGTGCTAATCTTGACGCAAGATAGGTGCATGGTTTGCGCCGAACATACTATTGGCTCGTAAATCATTTTGGACGCACCCGATGGAACCCTAGGTGACGTGGGTCATGTGGAACCTCACTTGTTTCCTTTCGGAGACAAAGTGTTAGTGTCGGTGCAAGATAGGTGCACGGGTTTGCGCCAAACGTACCATCAAGATAGAAATCATTTTGGACGCACCCGATGGTACCCTAGGTGACGTGGGTCATGTGGAATCTCACTTTCTCCGCTTAGAGATAGTGTTAGTGTCGGTGCAAGATAGGTGCATGGTTTGCGCTTAGATGTACCATAGGCCTACAAATCATTTTGGACACACCCAATGGTACCACTAGGTGACGAGGCTCTGTGGAAAGCTCGCTTCGCCCGCTTGGAGAGAAAGTGCTAATCTTGACGCAAGATAGGTGCACGGTTTGCGCGAACGTACTCATAGGTTCGGCAATCCTTTTGGATGCACCCGATGGAACTCCTAGGTGACGTGGGTCATGTGGAATCTCACTTCCTTTCCGTTTGGAGACAGTGTTAGTGTTGGTGCAAGATAGGTGCATGGTTTGCGCTAGACGTACCATAGGCTCATAAATCGTTTTGGACGCACTCGATGGTACCACTAGGTAACGAGGCTCAAGTGGAAGATCGTTTCGGCCTTTCGGACATATAGTGCTAATCCTGACGCAAGATAGGTGCACGGTTTATGCTGAACGTACTATAGGATCGAAACCATTTTTGACGCACCCGATGGAACTCCTAGGTGACGTGGGTCATGCGGAATCTCGCTTCTTTCCGTTTGGAGACATTGTTAGTGTCGATGCAAGATAGGTGCATGGTTTGCACTAGATGTACCATAGGCTCAGAAATCATTTTGGACGCACTCGATGGTACCAATAGGTGACGAGGCTCAAGTGGAAGCTCGCTCGCTTTTCAACATAGTGCTAATCTTGATGCAAGATAGGTGCACGGTTTATGCATTTAACGTACTATAGGGATCGTAAATCAATTTGGACGCACCCGATGGAACTCCTAGGTGACGTGGGTCATGTGGAATCTCTCTTTCTTTTCCGCTTTGGAGATGTTAGTTAGTGTCGGTGCAAGATAGGTGCATGGTTTGCGCTTAGATGTACCATAGGCTTACAAATCATTTTGGATGCACCCGATGGTACCACTAGGTTACGAGGCTCAAGTGGAAGCTTGCTTCTCCGCTTTGGAGAAAGTGCTAATCTTGACGCAAGATAGGTGCATGGTTTGCGCCGAACATACTATTGGCTCGGAAATCATTTTTTGGACGCACCCGATGGAACTCCTAGGTGACGTGGGTCATGTGGAACCTCGCTTGTTTCCCACAAAGAGAGTGTGTCAGTGTCAGTGCAAGATAGGTGCACGATTTGCGCGAAACGTACCATCAGCTTAGAAATCATTTTGGACGCACCCGATGGTACTCCTAGGTTACGAGGCTCAAGTGGAAGGTCAGTTCGGTCCGTTTGGAGAAAGTGCTAATCTTGACGAAAGATAGGTGCATGGTTTGCGTCGAACATACTATTGGCTCAGAAATCATTTTGGACGCACCCGATAGAACTCCTAGGTGACGTGGGTCATGTGGAACCTCACTTGTTTCCTTTCGGAGACAGTGTTAGTGTCGGTGTAAGATAGGTGCACGGTTTGCGCCAAACGTACCATCAGCATAGAAATCATTTTGGACGCACCCGATGGTACTCCTAGGTGACGTGGGTCATGTCGAATCTCACTTCTCTCCGTTTAGAGATAGTGTTAGTGTCGGTGCAAGATAGGTGCATGGTTTGCGCTAGATGTACCATAGGCCTACAAATCGTTTTGGACACACCCAATGGTACCACTAGGTGACGAGGCTCAGGTGGAAGCTCGTTTCGCCCGCTTTGGAGACAAAGTGCTAATCTTGACGCAAGATAGGTGCACGTTTTTGCGCCGAACGCACTATAGGTTTCGAAATCCTTTTGGATGCACCCGATGGAACTCCTAGGTGACGGGTCATGTGGAATCTCACTTCTTTCCGCTTGAAGGCGTGGTTAGTCTCGGTGCAAGATAGGTGCATGGTTTGCGCTAGACGTACCATAGGCTCATAAATCATTTTGGACGCACTCGATGGTACCACTAGGTAACGAGGCTCAAGTGGAAGATCGCTTTCGCCTTTCGGATATAGTGCTAATCCCGACGCAAGATAGGTGCACGGTTTATGCTGAACGTACTATAGGATCGGAAACCATTTTTGACGCACCCGATGGAACTCCTAGGTGACGGGTCATGTGGAATCTCGCTTCTTTTCCGCTTTGGAGACATTGTTAGTGTCGATGCAAGATAGGTGCATGGTTTGCACTAGATGTACCATAGGCTCAGAAATCATTTTGGACGCACTCGATGGTACCACTAGGTGACGAGGCTCAAGTGGAAGCTCGCTTTCGCCTTTCAACATAGTGCTAATCTTGATGCAAGATAGGTGCACGGTTTATGCATTTAACGTACTATAGGATCGTAAATCAATTTGGACGCACCCGATGGAACTCCTAGGTGACGTGGGTCATGTGGAATCTCACTTCCTTTCCGCTTGGAGACAGTGTTAGTGTCGGTGCAAGATAGGTGCATGGTTTGCGCTAGATGTACCATAGGCTTACAAATCGTTTTGGATGCACCCGATGGTACAACTAGGTTACGAGGCTCAAGTGGAAGCTTGCTTCATCCGCTTTGGAGAAAGTGCTAATCTTGACGCAAGATAGGTGCATGGTTTGCGCCGAACATACTATTGGCTCGTAAAATCATTTTGGACGCACCTGGATGGAAACCCTAGGTGACGTGGGTCATGTGGAACCTCTCGCTTGTTTTTTACTTGGAGATAGTGTTAGTGTCGTGTGCAAGATAGGTGCATGGTTTGCGCTTAAACGTACCATCAGGCTTAGAAATCATTTTGGACGCACCCGATGGTACTCCTAGGTTACGAGGCTCAAGTGGAAGCTCACTTTCGTCCGCTTGGGAGAAGTGCTAATCTTGACGCAAGATAGGTGCATGGTTTGCGCCGAACATACTATTGGCTCTCGAAATCATTTTGGACGCACCCGATAGAACTCCTAGGTGACGGGTCATGTGGAACCTCACTTGTACCCTTTCGGAGACAAGTGTTAGTGTCGGTGTAAGATAGGTGCACGGTTTGCGCCAAACGTACCATAGGATAGAAATCATTTTGGACGCACCCGATGGTACTCCTAGGTGACGTGGGTCATGTGGAATCTCACTTTTCCGCTTAGAGATAGTGTTAGTGTCGGTGCAAGATAGGTGCATGGTTTGCGCTTAGATGTACCATAGGCCTACAAATCATTTTGGACACACCCAATGGTACCACTAGGTGACGAGGCTCGTGTGGAAGCTCGCTTTCGCCCGCTTTGGAGATAAAGTGCTAATCTTGACGCAAGATAGGTGCACGGTTTGGCGCCGAACGCACTATAGGCTCGGCAATCCTTTTGATGCACCCGATGGAACTCCTAGGTGACGGGTCATGTGGAATCTCACTTCTTTCCGCTTGGAGACAGTGGTTAGTCTCGGTGCAAGATAGGTGCATGGTTTTTGCGCTAGACGTACCATAGGCTCATAAATCATTTTGGACGCACTCGATGGTACCACTAGGTAACGAGGCTCAAGTGGAAGATCGCTTTCGCCTTTCGGACATATAGTGCTAATCCTCGACGCAAGATAGGTGCACGGTTTATGCTGAACGCACTATAGGATCGAAACCATTTTTGACGCACCGATGGAACTCCTAGGTGACGTGGGTCATGTGGAATCTCGCTTCTTTCCGTTTGGAGACATTGTTAGTGTCGATGCAAGATAGGTGCATGGTTTGCACTAGATGTACCATAGGCTCACAAATCATTTTGGACGCACTCGATGGTACCAATAGGTGACGAGGCTCAAGTGGAAGCTCTTTTCGCCTTTTTGGAACATAGTGCTAATCTTGATGCAAGATAGGTGCACGTTTTGCGCACTTAACGTACTATAGGATCGAAATCAATTTGGACGCACCCGATGGAACTCCTAGGTGACGTGGGTCATGTGGAATCTCACTTCTTTCCGCTTTGGAGACAAGTTGTTAGTGTCGGTGCAAGATAGGTGCATGGTTTGCGCTTAGATGTACCATAGGCTTACAAATCATTTTGGATGCACCGATGGTACCACTAGGTTACGAGGCTCAAGTGGAAGCTTGCTTTCGTCCGCTTGGAGAAAGTGCTAATCTTGACGCAAGATAGGTGCATGGTTTGCGCCGAACATACTATTGGCTCGTAAATCATTTTGGACGCACCCGATGAAACTCCTAGGTGACGTGGGGTCATGTGGAACCTCGCTTGTTTCTTTACAGAGATAGTGTTAGTGTCGGTGCAAGATAGGTGCATGGTTTTGCGCTTTTAAACGTACCATAGGCTTAGAAATCATTTTGGACGCACCGATGGTACCCTAGGTTACGAGGCTCAAGTGGAAGCTCGCTTCGTCCGCTTTGGAGAAAGTGCTAATCTTGACGAAAGATAGGTGCATGGTTTGGCGCCGAAATATACTATTGGCTCGGAAATCATTTTGGACGCACCCGATAGAACTCCTAGGTGACGTGGGTCATGTGGAACCTCACTTGTCCGCTTTGGAGACAAAGTGTTAGTGTCGGTGCAAGATAGGTGCACGGTTTGCGCCAAACGCACTATCATCAGCTTAGAAATCATTTTGGACGCACCGATGGTACCCTAGGTGACGGGTCATGTGGAATCTCACTTTCTCCGCTTAGAGATAGTGTTAGTGTCGGTGCAAGATAGGTGCATGGTTTGGCGCTTAGATGTACCATAGGCTACAAATCATTTTGGACACACCCAATGGTACCACTAGGTGACGAGGCTCGTGTGGAAGCTCGCTTCGCCTTCTTTGGAGACATAGTGCTAATCTTGACGCAAGATAGGTGCACGGTTTGGCGCCGAACGTACTATAGGTTCGCAATCCTTTTGGATGCACCCGATGGAACTCCTAGGTGACGTGGGTCATGTGGAATCTCACTTCTTTCCGCTTTGGAGGCAGTGGTTAGTCTCGGTGCAAGATAGGTGCATGGTTTGCGCCTAGACGTACCATAGGCTCATAAATCATTTTGGACGCACTCGATGGTACCACTAGGTAACGAGGCTCAAGTGGAAGATCGCTTCGCTTTTCGGACATATAGTGTGCTATCCCGACGCAAGATAGGTGCACGGTTGGCGTTGAACGCACCATAGGATCGAAACCATTTTTGACGCACCCGATGGAAACCCTAGGTGACGTGGGTCATGTGGAATCTCGCTTTTTCCGCTTGGAGACATTGTTAGTGTCGATGCAAGATAGGTGCATGGTTTGCACTAGAGATGTACCATAGGCTCACAAATCATTTTGGACGCACTCGATGGTACCAATAGGTGACGAGGCTCAAGTGGAAGCTCGCTTCGCTTTTCAACATAGTGCTAATCTTGATGCAAGATAGGTGCACGGTTTATGCATTTAACGTATTCATAGGATCGTAAATCAATTTGGACGCACCCGATGGAACTCCTAGGTGACGTGGGTCATGTGGAATCTCACTTCTTTCCGCTTTGGAGACAAAGTGTTAGTGTCGGTGCAAGATAGGTGCATGGTTTGCGCTTAGATGTACCATAGGCTTACAAATCATTTTGGATGCACCCGATGGTACCACTAGGTTACGAGGCTCAAGTGGAAGCTTGCTTCGTCCGCTTTGGAGAAAGTGCTAATCTTGACGAAAGATAGGTGCATGGTTTGCGCCGAACATACTATTGGCTCGTAAATCATTTTGGACGCACCGATGGAACTCCTAGGTGACAGGACGGGTCATGTGGAACCTCACTTTTTCCGCTTGGAGAGATAGTGTTAGTGTCGGTGCAAGATAGGTGCACGTTTGCGCTAAACGTACCATAGGCTTAGAAATCATTTTGGACGCACCGATGGTACTCCTAGGTTACGAGGCTCAAGTGGAAGCTCGCTTCGTCCGCTTTGGAGAAAGTGCTAATCTTGATGCAAGATAGGTGCATGGTTTGCGCTTAACATACTATTGGCTCGAAATCATTTTGGACGCACCCGATAGAACTCCTAGGTGACGTGGGTCATGTGGAACCTCACTTGTTTCCTTTTCGAGAGACAAGTGTTAGTGTCGGTGCAAGATAGGTGCACGGTTTGCGCCAAACGTATCATCAAGATAGAAATCATTTTGGACGCACCCGATGGTACCCTAGGTGACGTGGGTCATGTGGAATCTCACTTCTTCCGCTTAGAGAGATAGTGTTAGTGTCGGTGCAAGATAGGTGCATGGTTTGGCGCTTAGATGTACCATAGGCCTACAAATCATTTTGGACACACCCAATGGTACCACTAGGTGACGAGGCTCGTGTGGAAGCTCGCTTCGCCCGCTGGAGAGATATAGTGCCAATCTTGACGCAAGATAGGTGCACGGTTTATGCCGAACGCACTCATAGGTTCGCAATCCTTTTGGATGCACCCGATGGAACTCCTAGGTGACGGGTCATGTGGAATCTCACTTCTTTCCGCTTGAGAGGCGTGGTTAGTCTCGTGCAAGATAGGTGCATGGTTTGCGCTAGACGTACCATAGGCTCATAAATCATTTTGGACGCACTCGATGGTACCACTAGGTAACGAGGCTCAAGTGGAAGATCGCTTTTCGCTTTTCGACATATAGTGCTAATCCCGACGCAAGATAGGTGCACGGTTTTTGCTGAACGTACCATAGGATCGGAAACCATTTTTGACGCACCCGATGGAACTCCTAGGTGACGTGGGTCATGTGGAATCTCGCTTCTTTCTGTTTGGAGACATTGTTAGTGTCGATGCAAGATAGGTGCATGGTTTGCACTAGATGTACCATAGGCTCACAAATCATTTTAACCGCACTCGATGGTACCAATAGGTGACGAGGCTCAAGTGGAAGCTCCTTCGCCTTTCAACATAGTGCTAATCTTGATGCAAGATAGGTGCACGGTTTATGCATTTAACGTACCATAGGATCAGAAATCAATTTGGACGCACCCGATGGAACTCCTAGGTGACGTGGGTCATTTGGAATCTCTCTTCCTTTCTGTTTGGAGACAGTGTTAGTGTCGGTGCAAGATAGGTGCATGGTTTGCGCTAGATGTACCATAGGCTTACAAATCATTTTGGATGCACCCGATGGTAAAACTAGGTTACGAGGCTCAAGTGGAAGCTCGCTTTCCGCTTTGGAGAAAGTGCTAATCTTGACGCAAGATAGGTGCATGGTTTGCGCCGAACATACTATTGGCTCAGAAATCATTTTGGACGCACCCGATGAAACCCTAGGTGACGTGGGTCATGTGGAACCTCACTTGTTTCCGCTTGGAGATAGTGTTAGTGTCGGTGCAAGATAGGTGCATGGTTTTGCGCTTAAACGTACCATAGGCTTAGAAATCATTTTGGACGCACCCGATGGTACCCTAGGTTACGAGGCTCAAGTGGAAGCTCGCTTCGTCCGCTTTGGAGAAAGTGCTAATCTTGACGTAAAGATAGGTGCATGGTTTGCGCTTAACATACTATTGGCTCGAAATCATTTTGGACGCACCCGATGGAACTCCTAGGTGACGTGGGTCATGTGGAACCTCTCACTTTTTCCTTTGGAGACAAGTGTTAGTGTCGGTGCAAGATAGGTGCACGGTTTGCGCCAAACGTACCATCAGCATAGAAATCATTTTGGACGCACCCGATGGTACTCCTAGGTGACGTGGGTCATGTCGAATCTCACTTCTCTCCGTTTAGAGATAGTGTTAGTGTCGGTGCAAGATAGGTGCATGGTTTTGCTTAGATGTACCATAGGCTTACAAATCATTTTGGACACACCCAATGGTACCACTAGGTGACGAGGCTCGTGTGGAAGCTCGCTTCGCCCGCTTTGGAGACAAGTGCTAATCTTGACGCAAGATAGGTGCACGGTTTGGCGCCGAACGTACTATAGGTTCTAAAATCCTTTTGGATGCACCCGATGGAACTCCTAGGTGACGTGGGTCATGTGGAATCTCACTTCTTTCCGCTTGAGGAGGTGGTTAGTCTCGGTGCAAGATAGGTGCATGGTTTGCGCTAGACGTACCATAGGCTCATAAATCATTTTGGACGCACTCGATGGTACCACTAGGTAACGAGGCTCAAGTGGAAGATCGCTTTCGCCTTTTCGACATATAGTGCTAATCCTCGACGCAAGATAGGTGCACGGTTTATGCTGAACGTACTATAGGATCGAAACCATTTTTGACGCACCCGATGGAACTCCTAGGTGACGTGGGTCATGTGGAATCTCGCTTCTTTTCCGCTTGGAGACATTGTTAGTGTCGATGCAAGATAGGTGCATGGTTTGCACTAGATGTACCATAGGCTCACAAATCATTTTGGACGCACTCGATGGTACCAATAGGTGACGACGAGGCTCAAGTGGAAGCTCGCTTTCGCCTTTCGAACATAGTGCTAATCTTGATGCAAGATAGGTGCACGGTTTATGCGAACGTACTATAGGATCGTAAATCAATTTGGACGCACCCGATGGAACTCCTAGGTGACGTGGGTCATGTGGAATCTCTCTTTTTCCGCTTGGAGACATTGTTAGTGTCGGTGCAAGATAGGTGCATGGTTTGCGCTAGATGTACCATAGGCTTACAAATCATTTTGGACACACCGATGGTAAAACTAGGTTACGAGGCTCAAGTGGAATTTTGCTTTCGTCCGCTTTGGAGAAAGTGCTAATCTTGACGCAAGATAGGTGCATGGTTTGGCGCCGAACATACTATTGGCTCAGAAATCATTTTGGACGCACCCGATGGAACTCCTAGGTGACGGGTCATGTGGAACCTCACTTCTTTCCGCTTACAAAGATAGTGTTAGTGTCGGTGCAAGATAGGTGCATGGTTTGCGCTTAAATGTACCATAGGCTTAGAAATCATTTTGGACGCACCCGATGGTACTCCTAGGTTACGAGGCTCAAGTGGAAGCTCGCTTCGTCCGCTTGGAGAAAGTGCTAATCTTGACGAAAGATAGGTGCATGGTTTGCGCGAACATACTATTGGCTCGAAATCATTTTGGACGCACCCGATAGAACTCCTAGGTGACGTGGGTCATGTGGAACTCTCACTTTTCCTTTCGGAGACAAAGTGTTAGTGTCGGTGCAAGATAGGTGCACGGTTTGCGCCAAACGCATTCATCAGATAGAAATCATTTTGGACGCACCCGATGGTACCCTAGGTGACGGGTCATGTGGAATCTCACTTCTTTCCGCTTAGAGATAGTGTTAGTGTCGGTGCAAGATAGGTGCATGGTTTGCGCTTAGATGTACCATAGGCTTACAAATCATTTTGGACACACCCAATGGTACCACTAGGTGACGAGGCTCGTGGAAGCTCGCTTCGCCTTTCTGGGAGAGAAAGTGCTAATCTTGACGCAAGATAGGTGCACGGGTTTTTGCGCCGAACGTACCATAGGCTCGGCAATCCTTTTGGATGCACCCGATGGAACTCCTAGGTGGCGTGGGTCATGTGGAATCTCACTTCTTTCCGTTTGAAGGCAGGGTTAGTCTCGGTGCAAGATAGGTGCATGGTTTGCGCTGGACGTACCATAGGCTCATAAATCATTTTGGACGCACTCGATGGTACCACTAGGTAACGAGGCTCAAGTGGAAGATCGTTTTGGCCTTTCAGACATATAGTGCTAATCCTGACGCAAGATAGGTGCACGGTTTGTGTTGAACGTGCCATAGGATCGGAAACCATTTTTGACGCACCCGATGGAACTCCTAGGTGACGTGGGTCATGTGGAATCTCGCTTTTTCCGTTTGGAGACATTGTTAGTGTCGATGCAAGATAGGTGCATGGTTTGCACTAGATGTACCATAGGCTCAGAAATCATTTTGGACGCACTCGATGGTACCAATAGGTGACGAGGCTCAAGTGGAAGCTCGTTTCGGCCTTTCGAACATAGTGCTAATCTTGATGCAAGATAGGTGCACGGTTTGCATTTAACGTACTATAGGATCGTAAATCAATTTGGACGCACCCGATGGAACTCCTAGGTGACGTGGGTCATGTGGAATCTCACTTCTTTTTCCGCTTTGGAGACAAAGCAGTTAGTGTCGGTGCAAGATAGGTGCATGGTTTGCGCTTAGATGTACCATAGGCTTACAAATCATTTTGGATGCACCCGATGGTAAAACTAGGTTACGAGGCTCAAGTGGAAGCTCGCTTCGTCCGCTTTGGAGAAAGTGCTAATCTTGACGCAAGATAGGTGCACGGGTTTGCGCCAACATACTATTGGCTCTCGGAAATCATTTTGGACGCACCCGATGGAACTCCTAGGTGACGTGGGTCATGTGGAACCTCACTTGTTTCCTTTTGGAGAGATAGTGTTAGTGTCGACGCAAGATAGGTGCACGGGTTTGCGCCAAACGTACCATCAGGCTTAGAAATCGCATTTTGGACGCACCCGATGGTACTCCTAGGTGACGTGGGTCATGTGGAATCTCACTTCTTTCCGCTTAGAGAGATAGTGTTAGTTGGTGCAAGATAGGTGCATGGTTTGGCGCTTAGATGTACCATAGGCTTACAAATCATTTTGACACACACCCAATGGTACCACTAGGTGACGAGGCTCGTGTGACGGAAGCTCGCTTTCGCCCGCTTGGAGAAAGTGTTAATCTTGACGCAAGATAGGTGCATGGTTTGCGCTTAGGTACCATAGGGCTTCATTTTTCGACAACCCAACGTACCATAGGTGACGAGGCTCGTGGAAGCTCTTCGCCGCCCGCTCGAGAGAAAGTCCCAATCTTGACGCAAGATAGGTTTTGGATGCACCCGATGGAACTCTTAGGTGCACCCGATGGGTCAGGTGTGGAATCTCACTTTTTCCGCTTGGAGGCGTGGTTAGTGTCGGTGCAAGATAGGTGCATGGTTTGCGCCGACGTACTATAGGCTCATAAATCATTTTGGACGCACTCGATGGTCCACTAGGTAACGAGGCTCAAGTGGAAGATCGCTTTCGCCTTTCGGACATATAGTGCTAATCTCGACGCAAGATAGGTGCACGGTTTGCGCTGAACGCACTATAGGATCGGAAATCATTTTTGACGCACCCGATGGAACTCCTAGGTGACGTGGGGTCATGTGGAATCTCACTTCTTTCCTTTGGAGACATTGTTAGTGTCGATGCAAGATAGGTGCATGGTTTGCACTAGATGTACCATAGGCTTACAAATCATTTTGGACGCACTCGATGGTACCAATAGGTGACGAGGCTCAAGTGGAAGCTCGCTTTCGCCTTTTTTCAGACATAGTGCTAATCTTGATGCAAGATAGGTGCACGGGTTATGCATTTAACGTACCATAGGATCGTAAATCAATTTGGACGCACCCGATGGAACTCCTAGGTGACGTGGGTCATGTGGAATCTCACTTGTTTTCCGCTTGGAGACAAAGTTAGTGTCGGTGCAAGATAGGTGCATGGTTTGCGCTAGATGTACCATAGGCTTACAAATCGCATTTTGGACGCACCCGATGGTACCACTAGGTTACGAGGCTCAAGTGGAAGCTCGCTTCGTCCCGCTTTGGAGAAAGTGCTAATCTTGACGCAAGATAGGTGCATGGTTTTGCGCCGAACATACTATTGGCTCGTAAATCATTTTGGACGCACCCGATGGAACTCCTAGGTGACGTGGGTCATGTGGAAACCTCGCTTGTTTCCGCTTTTGGAGAGTGTGTTAGTGTCGGTGCAAGATAGGTGCATGGTTTGCGCCAAACGTACCATAGGCTTAGAAATCATTTTGGACGCACCGGATGGTACCTAGGTGAATCTGACGAAAGGGTCATGTGGAATCTCACTTCTCCGCATTTTAGAGATAGTGTTAGTGTGGGGTGCAAGATAGGTGCATGGTTTGCGATTAGATGTACCATAGGCTTATTAGAAATCATTTTGGACGCACCCGATGGTACCACTAGGTGACGAGGGTCATGTGGAAGCTCACTTCCTCTTTGGAGACATAGTGTTAAGTGACGCAAGATAGGTGCATGGTTTGCGCTTAACGTACCATAGGCTCGGCAAATCGCTTTTGGATGCACCCGATGGAACCCTAGGTGACGTGGGCATGTGGAATCTCACTTCTTTCCGCTTTGGAGACAGTGTTAGTAATCTTGACGCAAGATAGGTGCATGGTTTGCGCTCAAACGTACCATAGGCTCATAAATCGCTTTTGGACGCACCCGATGGAACCTCCTAGGTGACGAGGCTCATGTGGAATCTCACTTTTTTTTTTGATAGTGGTAATCTCGGTGCAAGATAGGTGCATGGTTTGTTTGAACGTACGCACATAGCTCATAAATCATTTTGGACGCACCCGATGGTACCACTAGGTGACGAGGCTCATGTGGAATCTCGCTTTTTCCTTTGGAGATAGTGCTAATGTCGACGCAAGATAGGTGCACGGTTTGCGCTGAACGTACCATAGGATCGAAATCATTTTTGACGCACCCGATGGAACCCTAGGTGACGTGGGTCAATGTGGAATCTCGCTTTTTCCGCTTTGGAGACATTGTTAGTGTCGATGCAAGATAGGTGCATGGTTTTGCACTAGATGTACCATAGGCTCTACAAATCATTTGGACGCACCCGATGGTACTCCTAGGTGACGAGGCTCAAGTGGAAGCTCGCTTTTTCCGCCTTTGGAGACATAGTGCTAATCTTGATGCAAGATAGGTGCATGGTTTGCATTTAACGTACCATAGGCTCGAAATCATTTTGGACGCACCCGATGGAACTCCTAGGTGACGTGGGTCATGTGGAATCTCACTTCTTTTCCGTGTTAGTGTTGGAGAGAAAGTGTTAATGTCGATGCAAGATAGGTGCATGGTTTGATGCGCTGGTAGATGTACCATAGGCTTACAAATCATTTTGGACGCACCCGATGGTACCACTAGGTGACGAGGCTCATGTGGAAATCTCGCTCTTGAAACCCTAGGTGACGGAGACATGGTGTTGTTGTCTTGATGCAAGATAGGTGCATGGCAAGATAGGTGCACGATTTGCTAAACGTACCATAGGGCTAGAAATCATTTTTGGACGCACTCGATGGTACCACTAGGTTACGAGGCTCAAGTGGAAGCTCGCTTCGTCCGCTTGGAGAAAGTGCTAATCTTGACGCAAGATAGGTGCATGGTTTGGCGCTTAACATACTATTGCATTCGAAATCATTTTGGACGCACCGATAGAACTCCTAGGTGACGGGGTCATGTGGAACCTCACTTGTTTCCTTTCGAGAGATAGTGTTAGTGTCGGTGCAAGATAGGTGCATGGTTTGGCGCCAAACGCATATCATCAGGATAGAAATCATTTTGGACGCACCCGATGGTACTCCTAGGTGACGGGGTCATGTGGAATCTCACTTTTCCGCTTAGAGATAGTGTTAGTGTCGGTGCAAGATAGGTGCATGGTTTGCGCTTAGATGTACCATAGGCTTACAAATCATTTTGGACACACCCAATGGTACCACTAGGTGACGAGGGCTCGTGTGGAAGCTCGTTTCGCCCGCTTGGGAGACATAGTGTTAATCTTGACGCAAGATAGGTGCACGGTTTTTGCGCCGAACGTATCATAGGCTTCGGAAATCATTTTGGATGCACCCGATGGAACTCCTAGGTGACGGGTCATGTGGAATCTCACTTCTTTTCCGCTTGGAGACAAGTGGTTAGTCTGGTGCAAGATAGGTGCATGGTTTGCGCTTAGACGTACCATAGGCTCATAAATCATTTTGGACGCACTCGATGGTACCACTAGGTAACGAGGCTCAAGTGGAAGATCGCTTTTCGCCTTCGGACATATAGTGCTAATCTCGACGCAAGATAGGTGCACGGTTTATGCTGAACGCACCATAGGATCGAAACCATTTTTGATTTGCACCCGATGGAACTCCTAGGTGACGTGGGTCATGTGGAATCTCGCTTCTTTCCGCTTTGGAGACATTGTTAGTGTCGATGCAAGATAGGTGCATGGTTTGCGCCTAGATGTACCATAGGCTCACAAATCATTTTGGACGCACTCGATGGTACCAATAGGTGACGAGGCTCAAGTGGAAGCTCGCTTTCGCCTTTTCAACATAGTGCTAATCTTGATGCAAGATAGGTGCACGGTTTTGCATTGAACGCACTATAGGATCGTAAATCAATTTGGACGCACCCGATGGAACTCCTAGGTGACGGGTCATGTGGAATCTCTTCTTCTTTCCGCTTGGATGTTGTTAGTGTCGGTGCAAGATAGGTGCATGGTTTGCGCTTAGATGTACCATAGGCTTACAAATCATTTTGGATGCACCCGATGGTAAAACTAGGTTACGAGGCTCAAGTGGAATTTTGCTTCGTCCGCTTTGGAGAAAGTGCTAATCTTGACGCAAGATAGGTGCATGGTTTGGCGCCGAACATACTATTGGCTCGTAAATCATTTTGGACGCACCCGATGGAACTCCTAGGTGACGGGGGTCATGTGGAACCTCGCTTGTTTCCGCTTTGGAGATAGTGTTAGTGTCGGTGCAAGATAGGTGCATGGTTTGCGCTAAACGTACCATAGGCTTAGAAATCATTTTGGACGCACCGATGGTACCCTAGGTTACGAGGCTCAAGTGGAAGCTCGCTTTCGTCCGCTTGGAGAAAGTGCTAATCTTGACGCAAGATAGGTGCATGGTTTGCGCCGAACATACTATTGGCTCGAAATCATTTTGGACGCACCCGATAGAACCCTAGGTGACGGGTCATGTGGAACCTCACTTTTCCTTTCTTTTGGAGACAAAGTGTTAGTGTCGGTGCAAGATAGGTGCACGGTTTGGCGCCAAACGTATCATCAAGATAGAAATCATTTTGGACGCACCCGATGGTACTCCTAGGTGACGGGTCATGTGGAATCTCACTTCTTTTCCGCTTAGAGATAGTGTTAGTGTCGGTGCAAGATAGGTGCATGGTTTGGCGCTTAGATGTACCATAGGCTACAAATCATTTTGGACACACCCAATGGTACCACTAGGTGACGAGGCTCGTGTGGAAGCTCGCTTTCGCCCGCTTGGAGAGACAAGTGCTAATCTTGACGCAAGATAGGTGCACGGTTTGCGCCGAACGCATTCTATAGGCTCGGCAATCCTTTTGGATGCACCCGATGGAAGTCCTAGGTGACGGGTCATGTGGAATCTCACTTCTTTCCGCTTGAAGGCGTGGTTAGTCTCGGTGCAAGATAGGTGCATGGTTTGCGCTAGACGCACCATAGGCTCATAAATCATTTTGGACGCACTCGATGGTACCACTAGGTAACGAGGCTCAAGTGGAAGATCGCTTTTCGCCTTTCGGACATATAGTGCTAATCCTCGACGCAAGATAGGTGCACGGTTTGCGCTGAACGCACCATAGGATCGGAAACCATTTTTGACGCACCCGATGGAACTCCTAGGTGACGGGTCATGTGGAATCTCGCTTTTTCCGCTTTGGAGACATTGTTAGTGTCGATGCAAGATAGGTGCATGGTTTGCACTAGATGTACCATAGGCTCACAAATCATTTTGGACGCACTCGATGGTACCAATAGGTGACGAGGCTCAAGTGGAAGCTCGCTTTTTGCCTTTTCAACATAGTGCTAATCTTGATGCAAGATAGGTGCACGGTTTATGCATTTAACGCATACTATAGGATCGTAAATCAATTTGGACGCACCCGATGGAACTCCTAGGTGACGTGGGTCATGTGGAATCTCTTCTTTTTCCGCTTGGAGACAAGTGTTAGTGTCGGTGCAAGATAGGTGCATGGTTTGCGCTTAGATGTACCATAGGCTTACAAATCATTTTGGATGCACCCGATGGTAAAACTAGGTTACGAGGCTCAAGTGGAAATTTTGCTTCGCCGCTTTGGAGAAAGTGCTAATCTTGATTTAAAGATAGGTGCATGGTTTTGCGCGAACATACTATTGGCTCGTAAATCATTTTGGACGCACCCGATGGAACTCCTAGGTGACGTGGGTCATGTGGAACCTCAGTTGTTTCCTTACAAAGATAGTGTTAGTGTCGGTGCAAGATAGGTGCACGGTTTGCGCCAAACGTACCATAGGCTTAGAAATCATTTTGGACGCACCGATGGTACCCTAGGTTACGAGGCTCAAGTGGAAGGTCGCTTCGTCCGCTTTGGAGAAAGTGCTAATCTTGACGAAAGATAGGTGCATGGTTTGCGCCGAACATACTATTGGCTCGAAATCATTTTGGACGCACCCGATAGAACTCCTAGGTGACGGGTCATGTGGAACCTCACTTGTTTCCCTTTTGGAGACAAAGTGTTAGTGTCGGTGCAAGATAGGTGCACGGTTTATGCCAAACGTATCATCAAGATAGAAATCATTTTGGACGCACCGATGGTACTCCTAGGTGACGGGTCATGTGGAATCTCACTTTTCCGCTTAGAGATAGTGTTAGTGTCGGTGCAAGATAGGTGCATGGTTTGCGCTTAGATGTACCATAGGCCTACAAATCATTTTGGACACACCCAATGGTACCACTAGGTGACGAGGCTCGTGTGGAAGCTCGCTTTCGCCCTTTCGGAGAAAGTGCTAATCTTGACGCAAGATAGGTGCACGGTTTGGCGCCGAACGCATCATAGGTTCGCAATCCTTTTGGATGCACCCGATGGAAGTCCTAGGTGACGTGGGTCATGTGGAATCTCACTTCTTTCCGCTTTGAAGGCGTGGTTAGTCTCGTGCAAGATAGGTGCATGGTTTGCGCTTAGACGTACCATAGGCTCATAAATCGCTTTTGGACGCACTCGATGGTACCACTAGGTAACGAGGCTCAAGTGGAAGATCGCTTCGCCTTTCGACATATAGTGCTAATCCTCGACGCAAGATAGGTGCACGGTTTGCGCTGAACGTACCATAGGATCGAAACCATTTTTGACGCACCCGATGGAACTCCTAGGTGACGTGGGTCATGTGGAATCTCGCTTTTTCCGCTTTGGAGACATTGTTAGTGTCGATGCAAGATAGGTGCATGGTTTGCACTAGATGTACCATAGGCTCACAAATCATTTTAACCGCACTCGATGGTACCAATAGGTGACGAGGCTCAAGTGGAAGCTCGTTTCGGCCTTTCGAACATAGTGCTAATCTTGATGCAAGATAGGTGCACGGTTTATGCATTTAACGTACTATAGGATCGTAAATCAATTTGGACGCACCCGATGGAACTCCTAGGTGACGTGGGTCATGTGGAATCTCTTCTTTTCTGTTTGGAGACAGTGTTAGTGTCGGTGCAAGATAGGTGCATGGTTTGCGCTAGATGTACCATAGGCTTACAAATCATTTTGGATGCACCCGATGGTAAAACTAGGTTACGAGGCTCAAGTGGAATTTTGCTTCAGTCCGTTTGGAGAAAGTGCTAATCTTGACGTAAAGATAGGTGCATGGTTTTGCGCTTTAACATACTATTGGCTCGTAAATCATTTTGGACGCACCCGATGGAACTCCTAGGTGACGGGTCATGTGGAACCTCGCTTGTTCCGCTTACAAAGATAGTGTCAGTGTCAGTGCAAGATAGGTGCACGATTTGCGCGAAACGTACCATCAGCTTAGAAATCATTTTGGACGCACCCGATGGTACTCCTAGGTTACGAGGCTCAAGTGGAAGGTCGCTTCGTCCGCTTTGGAGAAAGTGCTAATCTTGACGAAAGATAGGTGCATGGTTTGCGTCGAACATACTATTGGCTCGGAAATCATTTTGGACGCACCCGATAGAACTTCTAGGTGACGTGGGTCATGTGGAACCTCACTTGTTTCCTTTCGGAGATAGTGTTAGTGTCGGTGCAAGATAGGTGCACGGTTTGCGCCAAACGTATTCATCAAGATAGAAATCATTTTGGACGCACCCGATGGTACCCTAGGTGACGTGGGTCATGTGGAATCTCACTTTTTCCGCTTAGAGATAGTGTTAGTGTCGGTGCAAGATAGGTGCATGGTTTGCGCTTAGATGTACCATATAGGCTACAAATCATTTTGGACACACCCAATGGTACCACTAGGTGACGAGGCTCGTGTGGAAGCTCGCTTTCGCCCGCTTGGAGACAAAGTCCCAATCTTGACGCAAGATAGGTGCACGGTTTGCGCCGAACGCACCATAGGTTCGCAATCCTTTGGATGCACCCGATGGAAGTCCTAGGTGACGGGTCATGTGGAATCTCACTTCTTTCCGCTTAGAGAGGCGTGGTTAGTCTCGGTGCAAGATAGGTGCATGGTTTGCGCTAGACGCACTATAGGCCTCATAAATCATTTTGGACGCACTCGATGGTACCACTAGGTAACGAGGCTCAAGTGGAAGATCGCTTCGCCTTTCGGACATATAGTGCTAATCCCGACGCAAGATAGGTGCACGGTTTATGCTGAACGTACTATAGGATCGAAACCATTTTTGACGCACCCGATGGAACTCCTAGGTGACGGGTCATGTGGAATCTCGCTTCTTTTTCCGCTTGGAGACATTGTTAGTGTCGATGCAAGATAGGTGCATGGTTTGCACTAGATGTACCATAGGCTCACAAATCATTTTGGACGCACTCGATGGTACCACAATAGGTGACGAGGCTCAAGTGGAAGCTCGCTTTCGCCTTTTCAACATAGTGCTAATCTTGATGCAAGATAGGTGCACGGTTTATGCATTTAACGTACTATAGGATCGTAAATCAATTTGGACGCACCCGATGGAACTCCTAGGTGACGTGGGTCATGTGGAAATCTCTTCTTTTTCCGTTTGGAGACAGTGTTAGTGTCGGTGCAAGATAGGTGCATGGTTTGCGCTAGATGTACCATAGGCTTACAAATCATTTTGGATGCACCCGATGGTAAAACTAGGTTACGAGGCTCAAGTGGAATTTTGCTTCAGTCCGTTTGGAGAAAGTGCTAATCTTGACGAAAGATAGGTGCATGGTTTGCGTCGAACATACTATTGGCTCAGAAATCATTTTGGACGCACCCGATGGAACTCCTAGGTGACGTGGGTCATGTGGAACCTCACTTGTTTCCGCTTTCAGAGATAGTGTTAGTGTTGTCGGCAAGCAAGATAGGTGCACGATTTGCGCGAAACGTACCATCAGCTTAGAAATCATTTTGGACGCACCCGATGGTACTCCTAGGTTACGAGGCTCAAGTGGAAGGTCAGTTCGGTCCGTTTGGAGAAAGTGCTAATCTTGACGAAAGATAGGTGCATGGTTTGCGTCGAACATACTATTGGCTCGGAAATCATTTTGGACGCACCCGATAGAACTCCTAGGTGACGTGGGTCATGTGGAACCTCACTTGTTTCCTTTCGGAGACAGTGTTAGTGTCGGTGTAAGATAGGTGCACGGTTTGCGCCAAACGTACCATCAGCATAGAAATCATTTTGGACGCACCCGATGGTACTCCTAGGTGACGTGGGTCATGTCGAATCTCACTTCTCTCCGTTTAGAGATAGTGTTAGTGTCGGTGCAAGATAGGTGCATGGTTGGTTTGCTTAGATGTACCATAGGCCTACAAATCATTTTGGACACACCCAATGGTACCACTAGGTGACGAGGCTCGTGTGGAAGCTCGTTTCGCCTTTCGAGAAAGCCCCAATCTTGACGCAAGATAGGTGCACGGTTTGGCGCCGAACGCACTCATAGGTTCGGCAATCCTTTTGGATGCACCCGATGGAAGTCCTAGGTGACGGGTCATGTGGAATCTCACTTCTTTCCGCTTGAAGGCGTGGTTAGTCTCGTGCAAGATAGGTGCATGGTTTGCGCTAGACGCACTATATAGGCTCATAAATCATTTTGGACGCACTCGATGGTACCACTAGGTAACGAGGCTCAAGTGGAAGATCGCTTTTTCGCCTTTCGACATATAGTGCTAATCCCGACGCAAGATAGGTGCACGGTTTATGCTGAACGTACCATAGGATCGGAAACCATTTTTGACGCACCCGATGGAACTCCTAGGTGACGTGGGTCATGTGGAATCTCGCTTCTTTCTGTTTGGAGACATTGTTAGTGTCGATGCAAGATAGGTGCATGGTTTGCACTAGATGTACCATAGGCTCACAAATCATTTTAACCGCACTCGATGGTACCAATAGGTGACGAGGCTCAAGTGGAAGCTCGTTTTGGCCTTTTGAACATAGTGCTAATCTTGATGCAAGATAGGTGCACGGTTTTGCGACGAACGTACCATAGGATCATAAATCAATTTGGACGCACCCGATGGAACTCCTAGGTGACGTGGGTCATTTGGAATCTCTTCCTTTCTGTTTGGAGACAGTGTTAGTGTCGGTGCAAGATAGGTGCATGGTTTGCGCTAGATGTACCATAGGCTTACAAATCATTTTGGATGCACCCGATGGTAAAACTAGGTTACGAGGCTCAAGTGGAATTTTGCTTCAGTCCGTTTGGAGAAAGTGCTAATCTTGACGAAAGATAGGTGCATGGTTTGCGTCTAACATACTATTGGCTCAAAAATCATTTTGGACGCACCCGATGAAACTCCTAGGTGACGTGGGTCATGTGGAACCTCAGTTGTTTCCTTACAAAGATAGTGTCAGTGTCAGTGCAAGATAGGTGCACGATTTGCGCGAAACGTACCATCAGCTTAGAAATCATTTTGGACGCACCGATGGTACCCCTAGGTTACGAGGCTCAAGTGGAAGCTCGCTTCGTCCGCTTTGGAGAAAGTGCTAATCTTGACGAAAGATAGGTGCATGGTTTGCGCCGAACATACTATTGGCTCGAAATCATTTTGGACGCACCGATAGAACTCCTAGGTGACGGGTCATGTGGAACCTCACTTTTTTCCTTTTGGAGACAAAGTGTTAGTGTCGGTGCAAGAAGATAGGTGCACGGTTTGGCGCCAAACGTACATCATCAAGATAGAAATCATTTTGGACGCACCCGATGGTACTCCTAGGTGACGGGTCATGTGGAATCTCACTTCTTTCCGCTTAGAGATAGTGTTAGTGTCGGTGCAAGATAGGTGCATGGTTTTGCGCTTAGATGTACCATAGGCCTACAAATCATTTTGGACACACCCAATGGTACCACTAGGTGACGAGGCTCGTGTGGAAGAAGCTCGCTTCGCCCGCTTTGGAGACATAGCCCTAATCTTGACGCAAGATAGGTGCACGGTTTGCGCCGAACGTACACATAGGTTCGGCAATCCTTTTGGATGCACCCGATGGAAGTCCTAGGTGACGGGTCATGTGGAATCTCACTTTTTCCGCTTGAAGGCGTGGTTAGTCTCGGTGCAAGATAGGTGCATGGTTTGCGCTAGACGTACCATAGGCTCATAAATCGTTTTTGGACGCACTCGATGGTACCACTAGGTAACGAGGCTCAAGTGGAAGATCGTTTCGCCTTTCGGACATATAGTGCTAATCCCGACGCAAGATAGGTGCACGGGTTTGCTGAACGCACTACAGGATCGGAAACCATTTTTGACGCACCCGATGGAACTCCTAGGTGACGGGTCATGTGGAATCTCGCTTTTTCCGCTTGGAGACATTGTTAGTGTCGATGCAAGATAGGTGCATGGTTTGCACTAGATGTACCATAGGCTCAGAAATCATTTTGGACGCACTCGATGGTACCAATAGGTGACGAGGCTCAAGTGGAAGCTCGCTTTCGCCTTTTTCAACATAGTGCTAATCTTGATGCAAGATAGGTGCACGGTTTATGCATTTAACGTACTATAGGATCGTAAATCAATTTGGACGCACCCGATGGAACTCCTAGGTGTGACGGGTCATGTGGAATCTCTCTTCCTTTCCGCTTGGAGACAAGTGTTAGTGTCGGTGCAAGATAGGTGCATGGTTTTGCGCTTAGATGTACCATAGGCTTACAAATCATTTTGGATGCACCCGATGGTAAAACTAGGTTACGAGGCTCAAGTGGAAGCTCTTTTTCCGCTTTGGAGAAAGTGCTAATCTTGACGCAAGATAGGTGCATGGTTTGCGCTTAACATACTATTGGCTCGTAAATCATTTTGGACGCACCGATGGAACTCCTAGGTGACGTGGGTCATGTGGAACCTCGCTTGTTTTTCCGCTTGGAGATAGTGTGTAAGTGTCGGTGCAAGATAGGTGCACGGTTTGCGCTAAACGTACCATAGGCTTAGAAATCATTTTGGACGCACCGATGGTACCCTAGGTTACGAGGCTCAAGTGGAAGCTCGCTTCGTCCGCTTTGGAGAAAGTGCTAATCTTGACGAAAGATAGGTGCATGTTTTTGCGCTTAACATACTATTGGCTCGAAATCATTTTGGACGCACCCGATAGAACTCCTAGGTGACGACGGGTCATGTGGAACCTCTCACTTTTTCCTTTCGGAGAGAAAGTGTTAGTGTCGGTGCAAGATAGGTGCACGGTTTTTGCGCCAAACGTATCATCAGGATAGAAATCATTTTTTGGACGCACCCGATGGTACCCTAGGTGACGTGGGTCATGTGGAATCTCACTTCTCCGCTTAGAGATAGTGTTAGTGTCGGTGCAAGATAGGTGCATGGTTTGGCGCTTAGATGTACCATAGGCCTACAAATCATTTTGGACACACCCAATGGTACCACTAGGTGACGAGGCTCGTGGAAGCTCGCTTTCGCCCGCTTTGGAGACAGCCCTAATCTTGACGCAAGATAGGTGCACGGTTTGCGCCGAACGCACCATAGGTTCGATAGAAATCCTTTTGGATGCACCCGATGGAAGTCCTAGGTGACGTGGGTCATGTGGAATCTCACTTTTTCCTTTGAAGGCGTGGTTAGTCTCGTGCAAGATAGGTGCATGGTTTGCGCTAGACGTACACTATAGCCTCATAAATCATTTTGGACGCACTCGATGGTACCACTAGGTAACGAGGCTCAAGTGGAAGATCGCTTTCGCCTTTCGGACATATAGTGCTAATCTCGACGCAAGATAGGTGCACGGTTTATGCTGAACGTACTATAGGATCGAAACCATTTTTGACGCACCCGATGGAACTCCTAGGTGACGTGGGTCATGTGGAATCTCGCTTCTTTCTGTTTGGAGACATTGTTAGTGTCGATGCAAGATAGGTGCATGGTTTGCACTAGATGTACCATAGGCTCACAAATCATTTTAACCGCACTCGATGGTACCAATAGGTGACGAGGCTCAAGTGGAAGCTCGTTTCGGCCTTTCGAACATAGTGCTAATCTTGATGCAAGATAGGTGCACGGTTTATGCATTTAACGTACTATAGGATCATAAATCAATTTGGACGCACCCGATGGAACTCCTAGGTGACGGGTCATGTGGAATCTCTCTTCTTTCCGCTTGGAGACATTGTTAGTGTCGGTGCAAGATAGGTGCATGGTTTGCGCTTAGATGTACCATAGGCTTACAAATCATTTTGGATGCACCGATGGTACCACTAGGTTACGAGGCTCAAGTGGAATTTCGCTCGTCCGCTTGGAGAAAGTGCTAATCTTGACGCAAGATAGGTGCATGGTTTGCGCCGAACATACTATTGGCTCGTAAATCATTTTGGACGCACCCGATGGAACTCCTAGGTGACGTGGGTCATGTGGAACCTCACTTGTTTCCGCTTTGGAGATAGTGTGTTAGTGTCGGTGCAAGATAGGTGCACGGTTTGCGCTTAAACGTACCATAGGCTTAGAAATCATTTTGGACGCACCGATGGTACCCTAGGTTACGAGGCTCAAGTGGAAGGTCGCTTCGTCCGCTTTGGAGAAAGTGCTAATCTTGACGAAAGATAGGTGCATGGTTTGCGTCGAACATACTATTGGCTCGGAAATCATTTTGGACGCACCCGATAGAACTCCTAGGTGACGTGGGTCATGTGGAACCTCACTTGTTTCCTTCGGGAGACAAGTGTTAGTGTCGGTGCAAGATAGGTGCACGGTTTGGCGCCAAACGCATCATCAAGATAGAAATCATTTTGGACGCACCCGATGGTACTCCTAGGTGACGGGTCATGTGGAATCTCACTTTTCCGCTTAGAGAGATAGTGTTAGTGTCGGTGCAAGATAGGTGCATGGTTTGCGCTTAGATGTACCATAGGCTTACAAATCATTTTGGACACACCCAATGGTACCACTAGGTGACGACGAGGCTCGTGTGGAAGCTCGCTTTCGCCCGCTTTGGAGAGAAGTGCTAATCTTGACGCAAGATAGGTGCACACGGTTTGCATCGAACGTACTATAGGTTCGGCAATCATTTTGATGCACACCGATGGAACTCCTAGGTGACGGGTCATGTGGAATCTCACTTCTTTCCGCTTGAAGCGTGGTTAGTCTCGGTGCAAGATAGGTGCATGGTTTGCGCTAGACGCACCATAGGCTCATAAATCATTTTGGACGCACTCGATGGTACCACTAGGTAACGAGGCTCAAGTGGAAGATCGCTTTCGCCTTTCGGACATATAGTGCTAATCCCGACGCAAGATAGGTGCACGGTTTATGCTGAACGTACTATAGGATCGAAACCATTTTTGACGCACCCGATGGAACTCCTAGGTGACGTGGGTCATGTGGAATCTTCGCTTTTTCCGCTTGGAGACATTGTTAGTGTCGATGCAAGATAGGTGCATGGTTTGCACCAGATGTACCATAGGCTCACAAATCATTTTGGACGCACTCGATGGTACCAATAGGTGACGAGGCTCAAGTGGAAGCTCGCTTTCGCCCTTTCAACATAGTGCTAATCTTGATGCAAGATAGGTGCACGGTTTGGCGACGAACGTACTATAGGATCGAAATCAATTTGGACGCACCCGATGGAACTCCTAGGTGACGTGGGTCATGTGGAATCTCACTTCCTTTTCCGCTTGGAGACAAGCAGTTAGTGTCGGTGCAAGATAGGTGCATGGTTTGCGCTTAGATGTACCATAGGCTTACAAATCATTTTGGATGCACCCGATGGTACCACTAGGTTACGAGGCTCAAGTGGAAGCTTGCTTCGTCCGCTTTGGAGAAAGTGCTAATCTTGACGAAAGATAGGTGCACGGTTTTGCGCCGAACATACTATTGGCTCGTAAATCATTTTGGACGCACCCGATGGAACTCCTAGGTGACGAGGGGTCATGTGGAACCTCACTTTTTCCGCTTGGAGAGTGTGTTAGTGTCGGTGCAAGATAGGTGCATGGTTTTTGCCAAATATACCAAAGGCTTAGAAATCATTTTGGACGCACCCGATGGTACTCCTAGGTGACGAGGTCATGTGGAATCTCACTTTTTCCCTTAGAGAGATAGTGTTAGTGTTGATGCAAGATAGGTGCATGGTTTGGCGCTTAGATGTACCATAGGCTTACAAATCATTTTGGATTGCACCCGATGGTACCACTAGGTGACGAGGCTTGTGGAAGCTCAATCCATTTATTCTAACGTCTCCGCTTGGAGACCATAGGTGCAAGATAGGTGCACGGTTTTGAACGCACCATAGGCAAGAAGGTCCATGGAACCTAGGTGACGTGGGTCATGTGGAATCTCACTTCTTTCCGTACCATAGGCTCTCGCAAGAATCATGGTTTGCGACGCACCATAGGCTCATAAATCATTTTGGACGCACCCGATGGTACCCCTAGGTGACGAGGCTCATGTGGAAGATCTCGCTTTTTCTTTCGAGATAGTGCTAATCTTCCGTGCAAGATAGGTGCACGGTTTGCGCCTAACGTACCATAGGTTTCGCAAATCATTTTGACGCACCGATGGAACTCCTAGGTTTGGTCATGTGGAATCTCACTTCTTTCCGCTTGGGAGACATTGTTAGTGTCGATGCAAGATAGGTGCATGGTTTGCGCCTAGACGTACCATAGGCTCGTAAATCATTTTGGACGCACTCGATGGTACCCTAGGTGACGAGGCTCAAGTGGAAGCTCGCTTTCGCCTTTGTTGGAACATAGTGCTAATCTTGATGCAAGATAGGTGCACGGTTTATGTCGAACGTACCATAGGATCAGAAATCAATTTGGACGCACCCGATGGAACCCTAGGTGACGTGGGTCATGTGGAATCTCACTTTTTCCTTTGGAGACAAGTGTTAGTGTCGTGCAAGATAGGTGCATGGTTTGCGCCTAGATGTACCATAGGCTTACAAATCATTTTGGACGCGCACCGATGGTACCACTAGGTTACGAGGCTCAAGTGGAAGCTCGCTTCTCGTCTCCTTTGGAGAAAGTGCTAATCTTGACGTGCAAGATAGGTGCATGGTTTCGCGCTTTAACATACTATTGGCTCGAAAAATCATTTTGGACGCACCGATGGAACTCCTAGGTGACGTGGGTCATGTGGAACCTCACTTTGTTCCTTTTGGAGAGAGATGTTAGTTAGTGTCGGTGCAAGATAGGTGCACGGTTTTGCGCCAAACGTATCATCAGGCTTAGAAATCGCTTTTGGACGCACCCGATGGTACCCTAGGTGACGGGTCAAGTGGAATCTCACTTCTCCGCTTAGAGAAAGTGTTAGTGTCGGTGCAAGATAGGTGCATGGTTTGCGCTTAGATGTACCATAGGCTTACAAATCATTTTGGACACACCCAATGGTACCACTAGGTGACGAGGCTCGTGTGGAAGCTCGCTTTCGCCCTTTTGGAGAGAAAGTGCTAATCTTGACGCAAGATAGGTGCACGGTTTTTGCGCTAAACGTACTATAGGCTCTTAGAAATCGCTTTTGGATGCACCCGATGGAACTCCTAGGTGACGTGGGTCATGTGGAATCTCACTTCTTTCCGCTTGAAGAGCAGTGGTTAGTCTCGGTGCAAGATAGGTGCATGGTTTGCGCTGGACGTACCATAGGCTCATAAATCGTTTTGGACGCACTCGATGGTACCACTAGGTAACGAGGCTCAAGTGGAAGATCGTTTCAGCCTTTTGGACATATAGTGCTAATCCTGACGCAAGATAGGTGCACGGTTTATGCTGAACGCACCATAGGATCGGAAACCATTTTTGACGCACCCGATGGAACTCCTAGGTGACGTGGGTCATGTGGAATCTCGCTTTTTCCGCTTGGAGACATTGTTAGTGTCGATGCAAGATAGGTGCATGGTTTGCACTAGACGTACCATAGGCTCAGAAATCATTTTGGACGCACTCGATGGTACCAATAGGTGACGAGGCTCAAGTGGAAGATCGTTTCGGCCATTCGGACATAGTGCTAATCTTGATGCAAGATAGATAGAGTGCACCGCTTATGCGAACGCACCATAGGATCGTAAATCAATTTGGACGCACCCGATAGAACTCCTAGGTGACGTGGGTCATGTGGAATCTCACTTTTTCCGCTTTGGAGACAAGTGTTAGTGTCGGTGCAAGATAGGTGCATGGTTTGCGCTAGATGTACCATAGGCTTACAAATCATTTTGGACGCACCCGATGGTACCACTAGGTTACGAGGCTCAAGTGGAAGCTCGCTTCGTCCGCTTTGGAGAAAGTGCTAATCTTGACGCAAGATAGGTGCACGTTTTTGCGCCGAACATACTATTGGCTCGAAATCATTTTGGACGCACCCGATGGAACTCCTAGGTGACGTGGGTCATGTGGAACTCTCACTTGTTTCCTCACGGAGATAGTGTTAGTGTTGATGCAAGATAGGTGCACGGTTTGCGCCAAACGTATCATCAGCTTAGAAATCGCTTTTGGACGCACCCGATGGTACTCCTAGGTGACGGGGTCATGTGGAATCTCACTTTCCGCTTAGAGACAAGTGTTAGTGTCGGTGCAAGATAGGTGCATGGTTTGCGCTTAGATGTACCATAGGCTTACAAATCATTTTTGGACGCACCCGATGGTACCACTAGGTGACGAGGCTCAAGTGGAAGCTCGCTTCGTCCGCTTGGAGAAAGTGCTAATCTTGACGCAAGATAGGTGCACGGTTTGCGCCGAACATACTATTGGCTCGAAATCATTTTGGACGCACCCGATGGAACTCCCTAGGTGACGTGGGTCATGTGGAATCTCACTTGTTTGAGACTTACGGAGACAAGATAGTTAGTGTGGTGCAAGATAGGTGTAGCTGGTTTGGCGCCAAACGCATCGATCATCGCCTAGGTTAGAAATCGCTTTTTGGACGCGCACCGATGATGGTACCCTAGGTGACGGGTCATGTGGAATCTCACTTCTAGGTCCGCTTAGAGACACTTCTTTAGCTTGTTAGTTGTTGTCGGTGCAAGATAGGTGCATGGTTTGCGCTTAGATGTACCATAGGCTTACAAATCATTTTGGACGCACCCAATGGTACCACTAGGTGACGAGGCTCTGTGGAAGCTCGCTTTCGTCCGCTTTGGAGACAAAGTGCTAATCTTGACGCAAGATAGGTGCACGGTTTGCGCCGAACATACTATTGGCTCGAAATCATTTTGGACGCACCCGATGGAACTCCTAGGTGACGGGTCATGTGGAATCTCACTTCTTTCCGTTTGGATGCAGCGTTAGTCTCTGTGCAAGATAGGTGCATGGTGTGTGCTGGACGTACCATAGGCTCATAAATCATTTTGGACGCACTCGATGGTACCACTAGGTAACGAGGCTCAAGTGGAAGATCATTTTGGCCTTTCAGACATATAGTGCTAATCTCGACGCAAGATAGGTGCACGGTTTGCGCTGAACGTACCATAGGATCGAAAATCATTTTTGACGCACCCGATGGAACTCCTAGGTGACGTGGGTCATGTGGAATCTCACTTCTTTCCGCTTTGGAGACATTGTTAGTGTCGATGCAAGATAGGTGCATGGTTTGCACCAGACGATGTACCATAGGCTTACAAATCATTTTGGACGCACTCGATGGTACCAATAGGTGACGAGGCTCAAGTGGAAGCTCTCATTTCTTTCCGCTTCGGACATAGTGCTAATCTTGATGCAAGATAGGTGCACGGTTTGCGACGAACGTACCATAGGATCAGAAATCAATTTGGACGCACCCGATAGAACTCCTAGGTGACGTGGGTCATGTGGAATCTCACTTTTTCCGCTTTGGGAGACAGTGTTAGTGTCGGTGCAAGATAGGTGCATGGTTTGGCGCTTAGATGTACCATAGGCTTACAAATCATTTTGGACGCACCCGATGGTACAACTAGGTTACGAGGCTCAAGTGGAAGCTCGCTTCGGTCCGTTTGGAGAAAGTGCTAATCTTGACGCAAGATAGGTGCACGGTTTGCGCCGAACATACTATTGGCTCGGAAATCATTTTGGACGCACCCGATGGAACTCCTAGGTGACGTGGGTTATGTGGAACCTCACTTGTTTCCACGGAGAGATAGTGTTAGTGTTGGTGCAAGATAGGTGCATGGTTTGCGCCAAACGCAATGGTTTTCATCAGCTTAGAAATCGCTTTTGGACGCACCCGATGGTACTCCTAGGTGACGTGGGTCATGTGGAATCTCACTTTTTTCCGCTTAGAGACAAGTGTTAGTGTCGGTGCAAGATAGGTGCATGGTTTGCGCTTAGATGTACCATAGGCTTACAAATCATTTTGGACGCACCCAATGGTACCACTAGGTTACGAGGCTCAAGTGGAAGCTCGCTTTGGTCCGTTTGGAGAAAGTGCTAATCTTGACGCAAGATAGGTGCACGGTTTGCGCCGAACATACTATTGGCTCGGAAATCATTTTGGACGCACCCGATGGAACTCCTAGGTGACGTGGGTCATGTGGAACCTCACTTTTTTCCTTACGGAGACAGTGTTAGTGTCGGTGCAAGATAGGTGCATGGTTTGCGCCAAACGTATCATCAGCTTAGAAATCATTTTGACGCACCCGATGGTACTCCTAGGTGACGAGGGTCATGTGGAATCTCGCTTCTTTTTCCGCTTAGAGATAGTGTGTTAGTGTCGGTGCAAGATAGGTGCATGGTTTGCGCTAGATGTACCATAGGCTTACAAATCATTTTGGACGCACCGATGGTACCACTAGGTGACGAGGCTCAAGTGGAAGCTCGCTTCGGTCCGCTTTGGAGAAAGTGCTAATCTTGACGCAAGATAGGTGCACGGTTTGCGCTTAACATACTATAGGCTCGAAATCATTTTGGACGCACCCGATGGAACTCCTAGGTGACGTGGGTCATGTGGAATCTCACTTTTTCCTTTCATTTGGAGACAGTGTTAGTGTCGGATGCAAGATAGGTGCATGGTTTGCGCTTAGACGTACCATAGGCTCATAAATCATTTTGGACGCACCGATGGTACCACTAGGTGACGAGGCTCATGTGGAAGATCGCTTTTGGCCTTTCGGAGACATAGTGCTAATCTTGATGCAAGATAGGTGCATGGTTTGGCGCTTAGAACGTACTCATAGGATCTCGAAATCATTTTGGACGCACCCGATGGAACTCCTAGGTGACGTGGGTCATGTGGAATCTCACTTTTTCCGCGCTTTGGAGACATTGTTAGTGTCGATGCAAGATAGGTGCATGGTTTGCGCCTAGACGTACCATAGGCTTACAAATCATTTTGGACGCACTCGATGGTACCACTAGGTGACGAGGCTCAAGTGGAAGCTCGCTTCGTCCGCTTTGGACATAGTGCTAATCTTGACGCAAGATAGGTGCACGGTTTTGCGCTTAACGTACTATAGGATCGAAATCATTTTGGACGCACCCGATAGAACTCCTAGGTGACGTGGGTCATGTGGAATCTCACTTTTTTCCGCTTTGGAGACAAGTGTTAGTGTCGGTGCAAGATAGGTGCATGGTTTGCGCTTAGATGTACCATAGGCTTACAAATCATTTTGGACGCACCGATGGGTACCACTAGGTGACGAGGCTCAAGTGGAAGCTCGCTTCCGCTTTGGAGAAAGTGCTAATCTTGACGCAAGATAGGTGCACGGTTTGGCGCTTAAACATACCATAGGCTCGAAATCATTTTGGACGCACCCGATGGAACCCTAGGTGACGTGGGTCATGTGGAATCTCGCTTTTTCCGCTTTGGAGACATTGTTAGTGTCGATGCAAGATAGGTGCATGGTTTGCGCCTAGACGTACCATAGGCTCGTAAATCATTTTGGACGCACTCGATGGTACCACTAGGTGACGAGGCTCATGTGGAAGCTCACTTTTTGACCTTTCTTTGGGAGATAGTGCTAATCTTTGATGCAAGATAGGTGCATGGTTTATGCTTGAACGTACTATAGGATCGAAATCATTTTGGACGCACCCGATGGAACTCCTAGGTGACGGGGTCATGTGGAATCTCACTTTTTCCGCTTGGAGACATTGTTAGTGTCGATGCAAGATAGGTGCATGGTTTGCACTAGACGTACCATAGGCTTACAAATCATTTTGGACGCACCGATGGTACCACTAGGTGACGAGGCTCATGTGGAAGCTCGCTTTTCGTCCGCTTGGAGAAAGTGCTAATCTTGACGCAAGATAGGTGCACGGTTTGCGCCGAACATACTATAGGCTCGAAATCATTTTGGACGCACCCGATGGAACTCCTAGGTGACGGGTCATGTGGAATCTCACTTGTTTCCGCTTTGGAGACAAGTGTTAGTGTCGGTGCAAGATAGGTGCATGGTTTGCGCTAGATGTACCATAGGCTTACAAATCATTTTGGACGCACCCGATGGTACCACTAGGTTACGAGGCTCATGTGGAAGCTCGCTTTCGTCCGCTTTGGAGAAAGTGCTAATCTTGATGCAAGATAGGTGCATGGTTTGCGCTTAACATTCTATTGGCTTAGAAATCATTTTGGACGCACCCGATGGAACTCCTAGGTGACGTGGGTCATGTGGAACCTCACTTGTTTCCGCTTGGAGACAAGTGTTAGTGTCGGTGCAAGATAGGTGCACGGTTTGCGCCAAACGTATCATCAGCTTAGAAATCGTTTTGGACGCACCGATGGTACCCTAGGTGACGTGGGTCAAGTGGAATCTCACTTTTCCGCTTAGAGAGAAAGTGTTAGTGTCGGTGCAAGATAGGTGCATGGTTTGCGCTTAGATGTACCATAGGCTTACAAATCATTTTGGACGCACCCAATGGTACCACTAGGTGACGAGGCTCATGTGGAAGCTCGCTTCGCCCGCTTGGAGACAAGTGCTAATCTTGACGCAAGATAGGTGCACGGTTTGCGCCGAACGTACCATAGGCTCTTAGAAATCATTTTGGACGCACCCGATGGAACTCCTAGGTGACGGGTCATGTGGAATCTCACTTTTTCCGCTTGGAGACAGTGTTAGTGTCGGTGCAAGATAGGTGCATGGTTTGCGCTAGACGTACCATAGGCTCATAAATCATTTGACGACACCGATGGTACCACTAGGTGACGAGGCTCAAGTGGAAGCTCGCTTTTCCGCCTTTTGGAGATATAGTGCTAATCTTGACGCAAGATAGGTGCACGGTTTATGCTGAACGTACCATAGGATCGGAAATCATTTTGGACGCACCCGATGGAACTCCTAGGTGACGTGGGTCATGTGGAATCTCACTTCTTTCCCATTTGGAGACAGACATGGTTAGTGTCGGTGCAAGATAGGTGCATGGTTTGCGCTAGACGTACCATAGGCTCATAAATCATTTTGGACGCACTCGATGGTACCACTAGGTGACGAGGCTCAAGTGGAAGATCGTTTCGCCTTTCTGGAGATATAGTGCTAATCTTGATGCAAGATAGGTGCACGGTTTATGCGCTGAACGTACCATAGGATGGGAAATCAATTTGGACGCACCGATGGAACTCCTAGGTGACGTGGGTCATGTGGAATCTCACTTCTTTCCGCTTGGAGACATTGTTAGTGTTGATGCAAGATAGGTGCATGGTTTGCGCTTAGATGTACCATAGGCTTACAAATCATTTTGGACGCACCGATGGTACCACTAGGGTGACGAGGCTCAAGTGGAAGCTCGCTTCGGTCCGCTTTGGAGAAAGTGCTAATCTTGATGCAAGATAGGTGCACTATTGGTTTATGAAATCATTTAACGTACTATAGGATCGTAAATCATTTTGGACGCACCCGTAAGAACTCCTAGGTGACGTGGGTCATGTGGAATCTCACTTCTTTTCCGCTTGGAGACAAAGTGTTAGTGTCGGTGCAAGATAGGTGCATGGTTTGCGCTTAGATGTACCATAGGCTTACAAATCGTTTTGGATGCACCCGATGGTACCACTAGGTTACGAGGCTCAAGTGGAAGCTCGCTTCGTCCGCTTTGGAGAAAGTGCTAATCTTGACGCAAGATAGGTGCACGGTTTGGCGCTTAACATACTATTGGCTCGGAAATCATTTTGGACGCACCCGATGGAACTCCTAGGGTGATGTGGGTCATGTGGAACCTCACTTGTTTCCCTTACGGAGACAAGTGTTAGTGTCGGTGCAAGATAGGTGCACGGTTTTGCGCCAAACGTATCATCAGGCTTAGAAATCGCTTTTGGACGCACCCGATGATACTCCTAGGTGACGTGGGTCATGTGGAATCTCACTTCTTCCATTTGGAGAGATAGTGTTAGTGTCGGTGCAAGATAGGTGCACGGTTTGCGCTAGATGTACCATAGGCTTACAAATCATTTTGGACACACCCAATGGTACCACTAGGTGACGAGGCTCAGGTGGAAGCTCGTTTCGGCCCGTTTGGAGACAGTGCTAATCTTGACGCAAGATAGGTGCACAGTTTTTGTCGAACGTACTATTGGCTCGGAAATCATTTTGGATGCACCCGATGGAACTCCTAGGTGGCGTGGGTTAGTCTTGGTGCAAGATAGGTGCATGGTTTGCACTAGACGTACCATAGGCTCAGAAATCATTTTGGACGCACTCGATGGTACCAATAGGTGACGAGGCTCAAGTGGAAGATCGTTTCGGCCATTCGGACATAGTGCTAATCTTGATGCAAGATAGGTGCACTGTTTGCGACGAACGTACCATAGGATCAGAAATCAATTTGGACGCACCCAATAGAACTCCTAGGTGACGTGGGTCATGTGGAATCTCACTTCTTTTCCGTTTGGAGACAGTGTTAGTGTCGGTGCAAGATAGATGCATGGTTTGCGCTAGATGTACCATAGGCTTACAAATTGTTTTGGACGCACCTGATGGTACCACTAGGTTACGAGGCTCAAGTGGAAGCTCGCTTCGGTCCGTTTGGAGAAAGTGCTAATCTTGACGCAAGATTGGTGCACGGTTTGCGTCGAACATACTATTGGCTCGGAAATCATTTTGGACGCACCCGATAGAACTCCTAGGTGATGTGGGTCATGTGGAACCTCACTTGTTTCCTTTCGGAGACAGTGTTAGTGTCGGTGTAAGATAGGTGCACGGTTTGCGCCAAACGTACCATCAGCTTAGAAATCGTTTTGAACGCACCCGATGGTACTCCTAGGTGACGTGGGTCATGTGGAATCTCACTTCTCTCCGTTTAGAGATAGTGTTAGTGTCGGTGCAAGATAGGTGCATGGTTTGCGCTAGATGTACCATAGGCTTACAAATCATTTTGGACACAACCAATGGTACCACTAGGTGACGAGGCTCAGGTGGAAGCTCGTTTCGGCCCGTTTGGAGACAGTGCTAATCTTGACGCAAGATAGGTGCACGGTTTGCGTCGAACGTACCATAGGCTCGGCAATCCTTTTGGATGCACCCGATGGAACTCCTAGGTGGCGTGGGTCATGTGGAATCTCACTTCTCTCTATTTGGAGACATTGTTAGTGTCGATGCAAGATAGGTGCATGGTTTGCACTGGACGTACCATAGGCTCAGAAATCATTTTGGACGCAGTCGATTCTACCAATAGGTGACGAGGCTCAAGTGGAAGATCGTTTCGGCCATTCGGACATAGTGCTAATCTTGATGCAAGATAGGTGGACTGTTTGCGAAGAACGTACCATAGGATCAGAAATCAATTTGGACGCACCCGATAGAACTCCTAGGTGACGTGGGTCATGTGGAATCTCACTTCCTTTCCGTTTGGAGACAATGTTAGTGTCGGTGCAAGATAGGTGCATGGTTTGCGCTAGATGTACCATAGGCTTACAAATCGTTTTGGATGCACCCTATGGTACCACTAGGTTACGAGGCTCAAGTGGAAGCTCGCTTCGGTCCGTTTGGAGAAAGTGCTAATCTTGACGCAAGATTGGTGCACGGTTTATGCCGAACATACTATTGGCTCGGAAATCATTTTGGACGCACCCGATAGAACTCCTAGGTGATGTGGGTCATGTGGAACCTCACTTGTTTCCTTTTGGAGACAAGTGTTAGTGTCGGTGCAAGATAGGTGCATGGTTTGCGCCGATGGTAAACGCATCATAGGCTTAGAAATCGCTTTTGAACGCACCCGATGGTACCCTAGGTGACGTACGGGTCATGTGGAATCTCACTTTTTCCATTTGAGAGAAAGTGTTAGTCTTTCGGTGCAAGATAGGTGCATGGTTTGGCGCTTAGATGTACCATAGGCTCATAAATCATTTTGGACGCACCCGATGGTACCACTAGGTGACGAGGCTCATGTGGAAGCTCACTTGTTTCTTTCTTTGGATATAGTGCTAATCTTGACGCAAGATAGGTGCACGGTTTGCGTTGAACGTACCATAGGCTTAGAAATCATTTTGGACGCACCCGATGGAACTCCTAGGTGACGTGGGTCATGTGGAATCTCACTTCTTTCCGCTTGGAGACATTGTTAGTGTCGATGCAAGATAGGTGCATGGTTTGCACTAGACGTACCATAGGCTTACAAATCATTTTGGACGCACTCGATGGTACCAATAGGTGACGAGGCTCAAGTGGAAGAAGCTCGCTTTTTCGCCATTCGGACATAGTGCTAATCTTGACGCAAGATAGGTGCACGGTTTATGACGAACGTACCATAGGATCGAAATCCTTTTGGACGCACCCGATGGAACTCCTAGGTGACGGGTCATGTGGAATCTCACTTTTTCCGCTTGGAGACAAGTGTTAGTGTCGGTGCAAGATAGGTGCATGGTTTGGCGCTTAGATGTACCATAGGCTTACAAATCATTTTGGACGCACCTGATGGTACCACTAGGTTACGAGGCTCAAGTGGAAGCTCGTTTCGCCCGCTTGGAGAAAGAAAGTGCTAATCTTGACGCAAGATAGGTGCACGGTTTATGCTGAACGTACTATAGGATCGTAAATCATTTTGGACGCACCCGATGGAACCCTAGGTGACGTGGGTCATGTGGAATCTCACTTTTTCCCATTTGGAGACATTGTTAGTGTCGATGCAAGATAGGTGCATGGTTTGCACCAGACGTACCATAGGCTCTCGAAAATCATTTTGGACGCACTCGATGGTACCAATAGGTGACGAGGCTCAAGTGGAAGATCGCTTTCGCCTTTCGGACATAGTGCTAATTTTGATGCAAGATAGGTGCACGGTTTGCGCATTAGAACGTACTATAGGATCGAAATCAATTTGGACGCACCCGATAGAACTCCTAGGTGACGTGGGTCATGTGGAATCTCACTTCTTTTCCGCTTGGAGACAAAGTGTTAGTGTCGGTGCAAGATAGGTGCATGGTTTGCGCGCCAGATGTACCATAGGCTTACAAATCATTTTGGATGCACCCGATGGTACCACTAGGTTACGAGGCTCAAGTGGAAGCTCGCTTCGTCCGCTTTGGAGAAAGTGCTAATCTTGACGCAAGATAGGTGCACGGTTTGCGCCGAACATACTATTGGCTCGGAAATCATTTTGGACGCACCCGATGGAACCCTAGGTGACGTGGGTCATGTGGAACCTCACTTGTTTCCTTTCGGAGATAGCATACTATTGGCTCGGAAAGTTAATTCGATAGAACCCCTAGGTGATGTGGGTCTTGTGGAACCTCACTTGTTACGGAGACAAAGCAGTTAGTTCGGTGCAAGATAGGTGCACGGTTTGCGCCAAACGCATCATCAGCTTAGAAATCGCTTTTGGACGCACCGATGGTACCCTAGGTGACGGGTCATGTGGAATCTCACTTTTCCGCTTAGAGACAAGTGTTAGTGTCGGTGCAAGATAGGTGCATGGTTTGCGCTTAGATGTACCATAGGCTTACAAATCATTTTGGATGCACCCTATGGTACCACTAGGTTACGAGGCTCATGTGGAAGCTCGCTTCGTCCGCTTTGGAGAAAGTGCTAATCTTGACGCAAGATAGGTGCACGGTTTGCGCCGAACATACTATTGGCTCGGAAATCATTTTGGACGCACCCGATGGAACTCCTAGGTGACGTGGGTCATGTGGAACCTCACTTGTCGCCTTTCGGAGACAAAGTGTTAGTGTCGATGCAAGATAGGTGCATGGTTTGCGCCAAACGTACCATAGGCTTAGAAATCATTTTGGACGCACCCGATGGTACCCTAGGTGACGGGGTCATGTGGAATCTCACTTTTTTTCCGCTTAGAGATATAGTGTTAGTGTCGGTGCAAGATAGGTGCATGGTTTTGCGCTTAGATGTACCATAGGCTTACAAATCATTTTGGACGCACCCTATGGTACCACTAGGTTACGAGGCTCGTGTGGAAGCTCGCTTCGTCCGCTTTGGAGAAAGTGCTAATCTTGACGCAAGATAGGTGCATGGTTTGCGCTTAACATACTATTGGCTCGAAATCATTTTGGACGCACCGATGGAACTCCTAGGTGACGTGGGTCATGTGGAACCTCACTTGTTTCCTTTACGGAGAAAGTGTTAGTGTCGGTGCAAGATAGGTGCACGGTTTGCGCCAAACGCACCATCGCCTTAGAAATCGCTTTTGGACGCACCCGATGGTACTCCTAGGTGACGTGGGTCATGTGGAATCTCACTTTTTCCGCTTAGAGATAGTGTTAGTGTCGGTGCAAGATAGGTGCATGGTTTGGCGCTTAGATGTACCATAGGCTTACAAATCATTTTGGACGCACCCGATGGTACCACTAGGTGACGAGGCTCAAGTGGAAGCTCGCTTCGTCCGCTTTGGAGAAAGTGCTAATCTTGACGCAAGATAGGTGCACGGTTTGGCGCCGAACATACTACTATTGGCTCGAAATCATTTTGACGCACCCGATGGAACTCCTAGGTGACGTGGGTCATGTGGAATCTCACTTGTTTCCATTTGGAGACATTGTTAGTGTCGATGCAAGATAGGTGCATGGTTTGCACCAGACGTACCATAGGCTCGTAAATCATTTTGGACGCACTCGATGGTACCAATAGGTGACGAGGCTCAAGTGGAAGATCACTTTTTCGCCTTCGACATAGTGCTAATCTTGATGCAAGATAGGTGCATGGTTTGCGCAGAACGTACCATAGGATACAAATCAATTTGGACGCACCGATAGAACTCCTAGGTGACGTGGGTCATGTGGAATCTCACTTTTTCCGCTTGGAGACAAAGTGTAGTGTCGGTGCAAGATAGGTGCATGGTTTGCGCTTAGATGTACCATAGGCTTACAAATCGCTTTTGGATGCACCCGATGGTACCACTAGGTTACGAGGCTCAAGTGGAAGCTCGCTTCGTCCGCTTTGGAGAAAGTGCTAATCTTGACGCAAGATAGGTGCATGGCTTTTGCATTAACATACTATTGGCTCGGAAATCATTTTGGACGCACCCGATAGAACTCCTAGGTGTGTGGGTCATGTGGAACCTCACTTGTTTCCTTTTTCGAGACATAGTGTTAGTTGATGCAAGATAGGTGCACGGGTTTGCGCCAAACGCATCATAGCTTAGAAATCGCTTTTGGACGCACCCGATGGTACCCTAGGTGACGTGGGTCATGTGGAATCTCACTTTTCCGCTTGGAGACAAGTGTTAGTGTCGGTGCAAGATAGGTGCATGGTTTGGCGCTTAGATGTACCATAGGCTTACAAATCATTTTGGATGCACCCGATGGTACCAATAGGTTACGAGGCTCAATTGGAAGCTCGCTTCGGTCCGTTTATAGAAAGTGCTAATCTTGACGCAAGATAGCTGCACTGTTTGCGCCGAACATACTATTGGCTCGGAAATCATTTTGGACGCACCCGATGGAACTCCTAGGTGATGTGGGTCATGTGGAACCTCACTTGTTTCCTCACGGAGAAGTGTTAGTCATTTTGCAAGATAGGTGCACGGTTTGCCAAACGCACCATCGGCTTAGAAATCGCTTTTGGACGCACCCGATGGTACCCTAGGTGACGTGGGTCATGTGGAATCTCACTTTTTTCCGCTTAGAGACAAAGTGTTAGTGTCGGTGCAAGATAGGTGCATGGTTTGGCGCTTAGATGTACCATAGGCTTACAAATCATTTTGGACGCACCTGATGGTACCACTAGGTTACGAGGCTCAAGTGGAAGCTCGCTTCGTCCGCTTGGAGAAAGTGCTAATCTTGACGCAAGATAGGTGCAACGGTTTGCGCTTTAACATACTATTGGCTCGAAATCATTTTGGACGCACCCGATGGAACTCCTAGGTGACGTGGGTCATGTGGAACCTCACTTGTTTTTCACGGAGAAGTTGTTAGTGTCGATGCAAGATAGGTGCACGGTTTGCGCCAAACGTACTCATAGGCTTAGAAATCGTTTTGGACGCACCCGATGGTACTCCTAGGTGACGTGGGTCATGTGGAATCTCACTTCTTTCCGCTTAGAGATAGTGTTAGTGTCGGTGCAAGATAGGTGCATGGTTTGGCGCTTAGATGTACCATAGGCTTACAAATCATTTTGGACGCACCCGATGGTACCACTAGGTGACGAGGCTCGGTGCAAGTGGAAGATCGCTTTGTACCCTTTTGGAGATAGTGCTAATCTTGACGCAAGATAGGTGCACGGTTTGCGCTGAACGTACCATAGGATCGGAAACCATTTTGGACGCACCCGATGGAACTCCTAGGTGACGTGGGTCATGTGGAATCTCGGGTCATGTGGAATTCTCACTTCTTTCCGCTTGGAGACATTGTTAGTGTCGATGCAAGATAGGTGCATGGTTTGCACTTAGACGTACCATAGGCTCGTAAATCATTTGGACGCACTCGATGGTACCACTAGGTGACGAGGCTCAAGTGGAAGCTCGCTTTCGCCTTTGGAGACATAGTGCTAGTGACGCAAAGGTTGATGCAAGATAGGTGCACTGCTTTGAACGAACGTACCATAGGATCGTGAAATCAATTTGGACGCACCCGATAGAACTCCTAGGTGACGGGGTCATGTGGGAATCTCACTTTTTCCGCTTATGAGACACTAAGTGTTAGTGCTCAAGTGCAAGATAGGTGCATGGTTTTGCGACAAACGTGCTCATCTTGATGCAAGATAATCGCTTTTGGTCGCATTTGGACGCACCCGATGGTACTCCTAGGTGACGGGTCATGTGGAATCTCACTTTTTTCCGCTTAGAGACAAGTGTTAGTGTCGGTGCAAGATAGGTGCATGGTTTGCGCTTAGATGTACCATAGGCTTACAAATCATTTTGGACGCACCCGATGGTACCACTAGGTTACGAGGCTCAAGTGGAAGCTCACTTCGTCCGCTTTGGAGAAAGTGCTAATCTTGACGCAAGATAGGTGCACGGTTTGCGCCGCAACATACTATTGGCTCTAAATCATTTTGGACGCACCCGATGGAACTCCTAGGTGACGTGGGTTTTGTGGAATCTCACTTGTTCCCTTTCGGAGACATAGTGTTAGTGTGATGCAAGATAGGTGCATGGTTTGCATTAAACGCACTCATAGGCTTAGAAATCATTTTGGACGCACCCGATGGTACTCCTAGGTGACGGGTCATGTGGAATCTCACTTCTTTCCGCTTAGAGACAAGTGTTAGTGTCGGTGCAAGATAGGTGCATGGTTTGCGCTTAGATGTACCATAGGCTTACAAATCATTTTGGATGCACCCGATGGTACCACTAGGTTACGAGGCTCAAGTGGAAGCTCGCTTCGTCCGCTTGGAGAAAGTGCTAATCTTGACGCAAGATTGGTGCACGGTTTTTATGCCGTAACATACTATTGGCTCGGAAATCATTTTGGACGCACCGATAGAACTCCTAGGTGATGTGGGTCATGTGGAACTCTCACTTGTTTCTTGAGAGACAGTGTTAGTGTCGGTGCAAGATAGGTGCACGGTTTGCGCCAAACGTATCATCAGCTTAGAAATCTTTTGGACGCACCCGATGGTACTCCTAGGTGACGGGTCATGTGGAATCTCACTTCTCCGCTTAGAGATAGTGTTAGTGTCGGTGCAAGATAGGTGCATGGTTTGCGCTTAGATGTACCATAGGCTTACAAATCATTTTGGACGCACTCAATGGTACCACTAGGTGACGAGGCTCAAGTGGAAGCTCGCTTCGCCCGCTTTGGAGACAAGTGCTAATCTTGACGCAAGATAGGTGCACGTTTTGCGCCGAACGTACTATAGGCTCGCTAAATCATTTTTTGACGCACCCGATGGAACTCCTAGGTGACGGGTCATGTGGAATCTCTCTTCTTTCCGCTTGGAGACATTGTTAGTGTCGATGCAAGATAGGTGCATGGTTTGCACTAGACGTACCATAGGCTCACAAATCATTTTGGACGCACTCGATGGTACCAATAGGTGACGAGGCTCAAGTGGAAGATCGCTTTCGCTTTTCGGACATAGTGCTAATCTTGATGCAAGATAGGTGCACGGTTTATGCAAGAACGTACTCATAGGATCGAAATCAATTTGGACGCACCCGGATAGAACTCCTAGGTGACGTGGGTCATGTGGAATCTCTCTTCTTTTTCCGCTTGGAGACAAAGTAGTTAGTGTCGGTGCAAGATAGGTGCATGGTTTGCGCTTAGATGTACCATAGGCTTACAAATCATTTTGGATGCACCGATGGTACCACTAGGTTACGAGGCTCAAGTGGAAGCTCGCTTCGTCCGCTTTGGAGAAAGTGCTAATCTTGACGCAAGATAGGTGCACGGTTTGGCGCTTTAACATACTATTGGCTCGGAAATCATTTTGGACGCACCGATGGAACTCCTAGGTGATGTGGGTCATGTGGAACCTCCTCACTTGTTTCCTTGTTAGTGGAGACAGTGTTAGTGTCGGTGCAAGATAGGTGCATGGTTTGGCGCCAAACGTACCATCAGGCTTAGAAATCGCTTTTGGACGCACCGATGGTACCCTAGGTGACGGGTCATGTGGAAGCTCACTTCATTTCTCCTTGGAGACAAAGTGTTAAGTGTCGGCAAGATAGGTGCACGGTTTGCGCCGAACGTACCATAGGCTCGGAAATCATTTTGGACGCACCCGATGGTACTCCTAGGTGACGAGGCTCATGTGGAAGCTCGCTCACTTTCCGCTTGAGAGAAAGTGTTAGTGTCTGCAAGATAGATGCATGGTTTGGCGCTTTGACGTACTATAGGCTCTAAATCATTTTGGACGCACCGATGGTACCCTAGGTGACGAGGCTCAAGTGGAAGCTCGCTTGTTTCTTTTCGGAGATAGTGCTAATCTTGACGCAAGATAGGTGCACGGGTTTGCGCAAACGTACATAGGCTTAGAAATCATTTTGGACGCACCCGATGGAACTCCTAGGTGACGTGGGTCATGTGGAATCTCGCTTTCTTTTTCCGCTTGAGAGACAGTGTTAGTGTCGGTGCAAGATAGGTGCATGGTTTGCGCTTAGATGTACCATAGGCTTACAAATCATTTTGACGCACCGATGGTACCACTAGGTGACGAGGCTCAAGTGGAAGCTCGCTTTCGTCCGCTTGGAGATAGTGCTAATCTTGACGCAAGATAGGTGCATGGTTTATAATTTAAACATACTATTGGATCGAAATCATTTTGGACGCACCCGATGGAACTCCTAGGTGACGTGGGTCATGTGGAATCTCACTTGTTTCCTTTTGGAGACAAGTGTTAGTGTCGGTGCAAGATAGGTGCATGGTTTGCACCAAACGCACTCATCGCTTAGAAATCGCTTTTGGACGCACCCGATGGTAAACTCCTAGGTGACGTGGGTCATGTGGAATCTCACTTTTTCCGCTTGGAGACAAAGCAGTTAGTGTCGGTGCAAGATAGGTGCATGGTTTTGCGCTTAGATGTACCATAGGCTTACAAATCATTTTGGACGCACCCGATGGTACCACTAGGTTACGAGGCTCGTGGAAGCTCGCTCGTCCGCTTGGAGAAAGTGCTAATCTTGACGCAAGATAGGTGCACGGTTTTGCGCCTTAATATACTATTGGCTCGAAATCATTTTGGACGCATCCGATGGAACTCCTAGGTGATGTGGGTCATGTGGAACCTCACTTGTTTCCTTCGGAGACAAAGTGTTAGTGTCGGTGCAAGATAGGTGCACGGTTTGCGCCAAACGCACTCATCAGCTTAGAAATCATTTTGGACGCACCCGATGGTACTCCTAGGTGACGTGGGTCATGTGGAATCTCACTTCTTTCCGCTTAGAGACAAAGTGTTAGTGTCGGTGCAAGATAGGTGCATGGTTTGGCGCTTAGATGTACCATAGGCTTACAAATCATTTTGGACGCACCGATGGTACCACTAGGTTACGAGGCTCAAGTGGAAGCTCGCTTCGTCCGCTTTGGAGAAAGTGCTAATCTTGACGCAAGATAGGTGCATGGTTTGCGCTTAACATACTATTGGCTCGGAAATCATTTTGGACGCACCGATGGAACTCCTAGGTGATGTGGGTCATGTGGAACCTCACTTGTTTCTTTGGAGACAAAGGTTAGTGTCGGTGCAAGATAGGTGCACGGTTTGCGTCATTTCAAACGTATCATCAGCTTAGAAATCGCTTTTGGACGCACCCGATGGTACTCCTAGGTGACGGGTCATGTGGAATCTCACTTCTTCCGCTTAGAGATAGTGTTAGTGTCGGTGCAAGATAGGTGCATGGTTTGCGCTTAGATGTACCATAGGCTCATAAATCATTTTGGACGCACTCAATGGTACCACTAGGTGACGAGGCTCAAGTGGAAGCTCGCTTTCTTTCCGCTTGGAGACATAGTGCTAATCTTGACGCAAGATAGGTGCACGGTTTTGCTGAACGTACCATAGGATCGGAAACCATTTTGATGCACACCGATGGAACTCCTAGGTGACGTGGGTCATGTGGAATCTCGCTTTTTCCATTTGGAGACATTGTTAGTGTCGATGCAAGATAGGTGCATGGTTTGCACCAGACGTACCATAGGCTCACAAATCATTTTGGACGCACTCGATGGTACCAATAGGTGACGAGGCTCAAGTGGAAGCTCGTTTCTATTTTTGGAACATAGTGCTAATCTTGATGCAAGATAGGTGCACGGTTTATGCAAGAACGTACTCATAGGATCAGAAATCAATTTGGACGCACCCGATGGAACTCCTAGGTGACGTGGGTCATGTGGAATCTCACTTCTTTTCCGCTTGGAGACAAAGTAGTTAGTGTCGGTGCAAGATAGGTGCATGGTTTATGCTTAGATGTACCATAGGCTTACAAATCATTTTGGATGCACCGATGGTACAACTAGGTTACGAGGCTCAAGTGGAAGCTCGCTTTCGTCCGCTTGGAGAAAGTGCTAATCTTGACGCAAGATAGGTGCATGGTTTGGCGCTTTAACATACTATTGGCTCGTAAATCATTTTGGACGCACCGATGGAACTCCTAGGTGACGTGGGTCATGTGGAACCTCACTTGTTTTTTAGAGAGAAAAAGTTAGTGTCGGTGCAAGATAGGTGCATGGTTTGCGCCAAACGCATAGGCTTAGAAATCGTTTTGGACGCACTCGATGGTACCCTAGGTGACGGGTCGGTGGAACTCACTTGTTTCCCTTACGAGAGACAAGTGTTAGTGTCGGTGCAAGATAGGTGCATGGTTTTGCGCGTAAACGCACCATAGGCTTACAAATCATTTTGGACGCACCCGATGGTACCCTAGGTGACGTGGGTCATGTGGAATCTCACTTTTCCGCTTTGGAGACAATTGTTAGTGTCGGTGCAAGATAGGTGCATGGTTTTGCGCTGATGTACCATAGGCTAACAAATCATTTTGGACGCACTCTGGATGGTACCACTAGGTGACGAGGCTCATGTGGAAGCTCGCTTCGTCCGCTTTGGAGAAAGTGCTAATCTTGACGCAAGATAGGTGCATGGTTTGGCGCCGAACATACTATAGGATCCTTCGAAATCATTTTGGACGCACCGATGGAACCCTAGGTGACGTGGGTCATGTGGAATCTCGCTTTTTCCGCTTGGAGACATTGTTAGTGTCGATGCAAGATAGGTGCATGGTTTGCACTAGATGTACCATAGGCTCACAAATCATTTTTGACGCACCCGATGGTACCACTAGGTGACGAGGCTCAAGTGGAAGATCATTTCGTCCGCTTTGGAGAATATTGCTAATCTTTGACGCAAGATAGGTGCATGGTTTGCGCATTTAACATACCATTGGCTCGTAAATCAATTTGGACGCACCCGATAGAACCTCCCCAGGTGATGTGGGTCATGTGGAATCTCACTTTTTCCGCTTGGAGACAGTGTTAGTGTCGGTGCAAGATAGGTGCATGGTTTGCACCAAACGCACCATCAGCCTTAGAAATCGCTTTTGGACGCACCCGATGGTACTCCTAGGTGACGTGGGTCATGTGGAATCTCACTTCTTCCGCTTTAGAGATAGTGTTAGTGTCGGTGCAAGATAGGTGCATGGTTTGCGCTTAGATGTACCATAGGCTTACAAATCATTTTGGACGCACCCGATGGTACCACTAGGTTACGAGGCTCATGTGGAAGCTCGCTTTCGTCCGCTTGGAGAAAGTGCTAATCTTGACGCAAGATAGGTGCAACGGTTTGGCTTTAACATACTATTGGCTCGAAAATCATTTTGACGCACCTCGATGGAACTCCTAGGTGACGTGGTTTTGTGGAATCTCACTTGTTTCTTACGGAGACAGTGTTAGTGTCGGAGATAGTGCAAGATAGGTGCATGTTTTGGCGCCAAACGCACACCTAATTCATAGGCTTTAGAAATCATTTTGGACGCACCCGATGGTACTCCTAGGTGACGTGGGTCATGTGGAATCTCACTTCTCCATTTTAGAGACAAGTGTTAGTGTCGGTGCAAGATAGGTGCATGGTTTGGCGCTTGATGTACCATAGGCTTACAAATCATTTTGGACGCACCCGATGGTACCACTAGGTTATGAGGCTCAAGTGGAAGGTCGCTTCGTCCGCTTTGGAGAAAGTGCTAATCTTGATGCAAGATAGGTGCACCGTTTGCGCTTTAACATACTATTGGCTCGAAAATCATTTTGGACGCACCCGATGGAACTCCTAGGTGACGTGGGTTGTGGAACCTCACTTGTTTCCTTATGGAGACAGTGTTAGTGTTGGTGCAAGATAGGTGCACGGTTTACACCAAACGTATCATAGGCTTAGAAATCCTTTTGGACGCACCCGATGGTACTCCTAGGTGACGGGTCATGTGGAATCTCACTTCTTCCGCTTAGAGATAGTGTTAGTGTCGGTGCAAGATAGGTGCATGGTTTGTGCTAGATGTACCATAGGCTCATAAATCATTTTGGACGACTCGATGGTACCACTAGGTAACGAGGCTCAAGTGGAAGATCGCTTTCGCCTTCGACATATAGTGCTAATCCCGACGCAAGATAGGTGCACGGGTTTATGCTTGAACGTACCACAGGATCGGAAACCATTTTTGACGCATCTGGATGGAACTCCTAGGTGACGTGGGTCATGTGGAATCTCGCTTCTTCCGCTTGGAGACATTGTTAGTGTCGATGCAAGATAGGTGCATGGTTTGCACTAGATGTACCATAGGCTCACAAATCATTTTGGACGACTCGATGGTACCAATAGGTGACGAGGCTCAAGTGGAAGCTTGTTTCGCCTTTTCAACATAGTGCTAATCTTGATGCAAAATAGGTGCACGGTTCCCTAGTGACGTGGGTCATGGGAATCTCTTCCTTTCCGCTTGAGAGAAGAAAGTTAGTGTTCGGTGCAAGATAGGGTGCATGGTTTATGCTTAGATGTACCATAGGC
>CAJGYO010000322.1:0-115642 GCA_904845875.1 Miscanthus lutarioriparius
GTTTGGGACATAGTTGGGGTGGTCTTCCCAATCGAAGGTGATCGCCTCTCGAGACCAGTTGAGGTACTGAGGAGTGGCTACCTCGACTGAGAAGACCTCCTGGCGCTCTCTATTTTGCTGCCGCGCCGTGAGGCACGCTGAAGGCCCGCCGAAGATCATGAAGGCATTGTGCACTTTGGGGAACCCGTCGTCCTTGTCATTGTCTCCGTCGCCGGCGCCCTTCCTCCTAGCATCGTCGTTGGGGAGCCCGAGCTTGGCGTAGTAATGTCGGAGCATGGTGCATTCTTTGAGGGTATGCTTCACTGGGCCCTGGTGGTAAGGACAGGGCTTCTTAAGCATATCGTCGAATACTCTGGGGCCCCTACCGGGGCCTCGGAGATTCTTGCAATCCGCGGCTGCGACAAAATCAGCCTCGAGGGCCTCTTGCTTCCCTGGGCGTCCCTTTTTCTTTTTCTTGGGGAAACGGGAGGCCGAGGCCCGCCTTCGGGGAAGATGGCCCCGACAGCCTCTTCACCCGAGGCAAAGTTGGTGGCGATGTCGAGGAGCACGGCCGCTGAAGTTGGTATGTTCCAGCCTAACTCTCAGACCAGGTCTCGGCAGGAGGTGTCGGAGAGGAAAGCCTGGACAACTTCCGAGTCACCGATGCTGGGCAACTCAGTACACTGCTTGGAGAATCGTCGGATGAAGTCTTGGAGAGACTCGTTCGGCTTTTGGCGACAACTCTTGAGGTCCCAGGAGTTCCCGGGGCGCACGTATGTGCCCTGGAAATTCCCGACGAAGACCTTTACCAAGTCGCGCCAGTTGTGGATTTGCAAGGGAGGGAGGTGTTCGAGCCAGGCTCGCACTGAGTCTGACAGGAATAAAGGGAGGTTGTGGATGATGAGCAGGTCATCGTTCATGCCGCCTAACTGACAAGCCAAGCGGTAATCGGCCAGCCACAACTCGGGGTTGGTCTCGCTGCTGTACTTTGCGAGGTTGGCCGGTTGCTGAAACCAGGCAGGGAACGGGGCGCCGCGGATGGCCTTGCTGAAGACTCGAGGGCCAGGTGGCCCAGGAGAAGGACTGCAGTCCTCGCCACTGTCGTAACGGCCGCCTCGATATGGGTGGTAGCCTCGGGCGGGCCCGTCGTCATCGTGGCGTCGTCGCCTGCTGACCACATCGTGGTCATCTTGCGCCTCGCGTCGGTCGCTGAGGCGGTCGTAAACTGAGGGGGCCCTGAGGCGGTCGTGCACTGAGGGGGCCCTGAGGCGGTCGTGCACCGAGGGCCGTTTCGAGGTGTCCTCACGTCGTCGAGACACGGAGCTTTCGGCCTGCTGTACCGTGGCGGTCTCGAGAAGGTCTCGGAGCTCACCGCAAACCCGTCGCCCCTCCGTGGTAGAGGGCTCGAGCATCGCTCAGACTAGCATCGCTGCTGCCACGATGTTCTGGCTAGCGCGATTGAAGATTGGGGGTTGCTCACTCCCTTCGTCATTGTTGATGCGGCGGTGGACGTCGAGGGCCCTCCGCTGGGCCCTTTCGCCATCACCATGACCTCGCTGCTCCTGCTGCAGTAGGAGTCGGTCTTGGTCGACCTTTGCCTGGAGCTCACAGAGCTGCTCCAGGTCAAGGCGTCGGAGTTCCTCAGGGGCGGCGTTCACGTTCCGTGCCGCCCGAAGCTCGATGAGCGGGGGTGTGGTGTCGCCCGCCCCTTGGCGGAGCAGGGAGCGGTTGCCTACCCCTTCATTCTCATTACTTGCCCCTAGCATTCTGAGCTCGATGTGGAAGCACTCTCGAGTGGGATCGTAAGTGCCTTCATCATCAGAGTTGGAGTAGCCGAAGTAGTAGTCGCTTGCGGCCAAAAAGCGGCGCATAGCCTCAGGGTCGCGAAGCCCGGAGAAGTTTGCTCTGGCCCACACCTCGTCGGTGTGGGTGTGAGCCGAGGTTGTGGTCGAAAAGTCAAGGGTGAAACATTGGTGGCGCCCTGAGGGCACCGTGTGAGCAGAAGCATAGGTGGAAGCGTAGGCGGTGGCGGCATTTCTCAACCCGAAAGGGTATGGAGACGGGGCCATCACCGGGCCCTGCTCCACCGAAGTTGGCTCCTCAGGTGGTGGCGGTACGGAACTTGACAACGGGGCATCGCTGCACGTCACCGGTGTCTTTCCCCTGCCCAAGCTTAGGCCAGACAGGTCCCCAACCAGGGACCTCGCACCAACAACCGGGCATGGGATACCGACAGAGGCGCGCGCGCCGCCGAGGCCGTCTTGGTGTCGGGGTGGTCTCTGCTCGGCGATGCACTGAAGAGCGTGACGAGAGCGGGCGACCCTGGCGCACTACTGCGCTTGCCGACTCTTTGGTGTGACGACATCATCGTCGGCCAAAGTAGGGGTTACAAAGTTGGGCGAGAGGAGCTAGTCCTGTGTCTCTGCGTGGAGCGGTGCGGGCTGTTTGAGACGTTGCTCTCGTGCAGCGGGAAGCGTGTGTCCGGATCTACGTGAGCCTATGCGTGAGTTAAATCTATCTTCCGCCCCTTAGAAACGCCCCGGTCTCTCCTTTTATAGTTGAAGGGGCGGCGGGGCGATACATGCGTTTGCTATGCGCGGCGTCTTGTGAGCGGAGGTGGCGGTCTCGAGTCTCGTAGCTTGCCACCGTGGGCGGCGTGGTCAACGGAGTGGTCTTGTCCTTGATGCACTGGAGCAACGCGCTGGTCACACCCGATCTTGTGCGACGTGGGAGCTCCAGTGATAGCTTGGCGCAGGGCATGGCTGACGACATGCCGGTCGCTGTACGTTCACAGCGTAAAAAGCCGAGGCTCAGTTGGTGCCGAGGCCGAGCCATCGTGGGGGGCTCGGCGGGCGCAAATCCCGAGGCTACCGAGGCCCTGAAGTGGATTGCCGAGGCTTGGAGGGAGCAGTTGGTCCTATACACTGATTCCGAGGCTATAGTGACCCGGACTTGACTCCCCACGCCGCGTTGTTCCTGGGGCAGGAATTAGGTGGCATAAGGCAAGATCTGGGCGCCAATCATAAGCGCGATCTTTGAGCCTGATGCAGTAACCCCTGCTCAGCCCTATCTCCCGTCCCGTCGGCCGCTTCTGCACTGCGCGTCGACGTGCGGCTGACGTTGCGGGAGTGGTTGGACGCGTGACGTTTTGTCAGAGAAGTCGGTCGAGACGGAGGCAACGAGGTTGTTGCCGAGCCGGCCTCGAGCGAGTCGGAGAATCGGTACTTCGTCTGAGGCTTTATGCGCGGGGCCTCGGACGAATCGGAGAATCGGTAACCCGTCCGAGGCCTAGCAGGGCAGGGCTTCGGCGGGAGGGCCTCGACGAGTGGGCCTCGGCAAGGCGGAGGGTTAGCCTTTCGCCCGAGGCCTTTGCGGCGCAGGCCTCGGGCGAATCGGTGAATTGGGCGAGACCTCGTGGTTGTCCCTTCGCTTTGATTTTTTCAAGGTGTAAGCAATCTTTTCGGTTTTTGCTTAGGATACCCCTTTTTATGATATGCGAATCCCATGGTCAATTTTGCCGAGTCAAGATGAGGGCAACTGTCAATTATCACGGCGACAACAGCGGAGTTCAGATCTCGGAGCTACAACAAGCGTCAACTATGAAACGCGTATGGAAAGTGACTGGACGGCAGAAGATCCTAAGTGTCAACTATCAAACGCGTCAGGAAAGTGACGGGACTACGGGAGATAGGAGATTGGAGGAGTTGCATTGTGGATGGACTCACCGTCGCTTCCTGGACCCGAGTGGTCACTTCCGTTGTCGAACCCGCCTCCCGGGAACGGCGCCGGCGACATCGCCGCCTCGGCGGCCTGGATGTTGTAGAACGGCTCCACCTCGAACCGGATGGAGCAGCTAGCGTAGATGAGCTGGCCACCCTTCATCCCGCTACAGCAGTTCGGGATCGACGAGACGGCGTTGACGAGGCAGCGGTTGCAGTCGTCGGCGGTAAGGTCCCTAGTGCACTGCGCCATACCGTAGATGTTCACGAAGGGCGTCACCGCGGCTGAGTCAACCGCGAACATCCGCGGGGACTCGAGCGCCGCCTTCTTCGCGAGGTTGCTCATCAGCGCGCCGAGCCGCGGCGTGAACTGCTCCGGCTGCGTCGCGTTCTGGTTCTTGTAGAGGTAGACCACACGTGACATGTCGACGGCGCCGAAGAACCTCTCGTCGGAGAGCCGCAGCAGGCAGTTGTCGTAGACGAGCACGGCCTTCTTCTGGCCTGCGCACTTGCCGGCGGCCACGTCCTGCGCCGTGCCATCGAGGCACGTGCGGCAGCGCGACGTGTCGATGACGTCGGCGCGGCACTGCGCGAGGCCGTAGACCGCCTGGTCGGGCGAGGTTCCGGTGGTGTTCATGGCAAACCCTGTGGGCGCGGCGGCGGCGGTCGCGGGGAGTGATGAGAGGAGGGCGTCGAGGTTGGCCTGGAACGCGCTGCCGCGCGTGTAGTTCGTGTTGCTCTGGCAGGATTCCGCGGTCGGGTCGGCGTTGGCTGTGGTTGCGAGGAGAGACGAGCAGAGGAGGAGGATGGGGAGAAGGCCGTGCATGGCTGGCTCCCGGCAAAGGCGCTACGCAGCTGCTGCTTTCTGGGCCTTCGCTATTTTGACAAGTTGAACTGCTTGCAAATAATGAAGTAGCAGTGAATATGCGGGAAAGGGCGGATTGTTATTTTGTTAACGTAGCCCACCCACCACCCCGCGCCCCAGCAAAATCAACGTTCATGGCCAGCGCGGTTCGACGGCTCGAGCTAGGCATGTTTATTCGATAACGCTTATGTGAGGGCGCCCCGTCCAGGCGTGTCTGTGCCGGACACGCCGTTCTGGACCTGCGCGGCAATCGGTCCAATACCAACGGGCTTGCGGCCTCCCGAAACATCCGCTACCTAACTCGCCTCACTCGCTCACTTCCACACAGAGTCCCTCGCATCCTCATCCCTTCCGCTCTCGCACACCGCGAGCTACCCCGGCGCCCTCCTCCCACCCTTGCAGCGCCCCTCCCTCCACCCCAGCGTCCTCACCCACCGGGAGAGCCCAACGCCCGCGGATCAGGTGGCCCTCTCTCTCACCCCGGTAAGATCCATGGAGGTGGCGCGGCGGTGTTGCAGGGGAGTGGGCAGCTCTGCTGCCCCACCCCGCGCGCGACGCCCTCCCCACCCCCGGCGGCCGGAATCGACCGACCCCGCCTTTTCCTACCTTATGTTGCATATGTATGTTTCAAGTGTTTCAGGCGTTTTAGATGTATGTTATATTTGTTTCATATGGATGTTGCAAAAGTAGATCGGGGGATATTGCATATGTTGCAATTGTTTTAGAGACACGTTGCAAGCACATGTGTTTTATTTGGATGTTGCGCGTGGTTGCAATGGTTTTCAAGTGTGTTTCTTGTTTTTTTTCAAGTCTTTCAGAAGCATGTTTCAAGTGTTTCAACCGCCTTTAGAAGTATGTTGCAACTGTGGCATTTGGATGTTTCAAAAGTAGATCGGGTGTTGCATCTCTCCTCTCCACCTTCTGCTGCATCGTCTCTCCCGGAACCGGCAGGGCATCCATACGACGCTGTGGCCGGGTCTTTCCGCGTTGGAGGCGCCGCGTGCCCTTCCCCTCTTGTCGCTCGGACGGCATGGGCCCCGCGTGCAACACGAAACGGCTACGGCGCTGCACGGCGCGGCAGGGTCCTGCGGAGGGGGCGCGGCGGGGGGCTTGCAGAGGGAGCGCGCCCGAGATGGCAGCGCGGTGGCGGGATGGGGGTGTGGAGGCCGGAGATAGGCCGTGGATGGGGACGCGCGCACGCGTGCTAGCGCTGTTTCTGTATGCAGGTGCTATTTTCTGAGGTGCGTTCGGATACGTCCTGGCGCCGGATGTCCGGACGCTAGGCGTACCGTTGTTTATTTGTCACTGCTGCGTTTTATCTGTCACTGCCCTCCTGTCCATAGAGGTCCTCTGTTCCAGCTCCTTCAACCATGCAATTTGATCGCAAAACTGACAAACATCTTAATTAGATATCACGAAAACAAGACGATCACACTTTGCCTCCCCCAGAGGCTTTGTTTGGCTGATTGTGTATTTAAAACACGTGTCACCTGCTCCACCCATGGATTGGGTTAATCCACTCCGTCCACCCAACCCACGCTTGTGCCAAATCCACGTGTGGAGTTGTAGACTGGTTTATTTTGCTTGACGCCTCGAAGCTGCGGTGATTGTACTAAACATGAACTCCTGGAAGCGACGGTGGACGACGGGCGTCGGAGAGACGGTGCACCAAGACACGCGAGAGACAAAGCCGCAGCTTTCCCGTTCCATGCCAAAGGAGGGATTTTTTCGCACGCGTGGATCAACACGCCCACTACACCACAGCCTATCTTTAACGTTGCGGTGGGTCGTTAAAAGCCGTTTCAACGATATACGGTCGGTCCTTATATCTTTTAACGACCCTTATATTTGCCGTTCAAATTGGCGCCGTTATAAATCTTTAATGACCGACCGACTTTTAACGACCGATCGTCAGACGCTGTACGAGATACAACGACTATTATCTAACACCTATTTTCAAATTATAACGACACACTGTCTGACAATATATATTTATAGTGACCAACTGTCTAATGCTAGCATAATATGAACTAATTAATTATACAACAACCATATAGCATCAGCCATTTAAACATTATCCATCCAAACTGATGTTGAGCATCAAACACAGAACCGCGTAAACCATGCTCACAATTTCCCATTGGCGCCATCAACATATGTACTTGTACAATGTTTTATACAAAATACTCACAACCAAACTAGACCACTTAAGTATCTACACAACTAAGATGTTTGTCGCATACAAAACATAACTCATATGTCTTACTTGCACAATGATAAAGTTCTTTTGAAAAATGTTTCATCTCTAGGAAGTCATGGAACAAAACCACCACTATGAGCACTTTGATTTTCCTTTGATCTTCCTTTCCTCTCATCTAGTAACTGCCATGGTTGTTGGACTGAAAAAACATAGAAATTAAAGCTGCATACATTAGTGCAGACCCTAGAAAATGGAAAAATAGTCCAGCAATACGCAAGCACAGTTAAAAAAGAAATTACTCCATAATTTAGGATCAAAAGCACGTCAATCATATTTTAAGCTTTGTCTGTGTGATTTGATTGATGCTGAAGTTACTCCATCACCATGTACCAGTAATTTTTTTTGTACTACAAAGAAAGAGGCAAACAAAGAAAGGTCTTGTGTACATGGAGACACCTAAGCAAGCAAGCAAGCAGAGGCGATGGCTGTAGGTAAGCTGACAGGGATGAGAAAAAAGACCAGTGCAAATTTGTGCCGATCAGTGTATTATTATCAATATAACTTGCTTCCTAAATAGAACCCTATACTTTATCCAGGTCTGTGATGAAAAGAAAAACAACCAGTTGTGGCCTAAATACAACAGTACTAACAACTAGATGCATTTTTTAGTCATAGGCTCACATTGGGGAGGCTATTGGGTCCAACATGACTCTCAAAGCTGTTCAAAGGATCACTTGCGTCACCCTTCGACCAGAAAAACAAAAGCAAAATAATTAACTGGGATTCATAAAGCCGTTTGACTTCATCAATTTACTCAAGTACACAAGAAACTGAATTTCACATAACAAATTCCCCTTGTCATCATCACATAACAGGTACCAAAAGTCTAAAAAAAAGTGAGGAAAAACATCACAGGATGACATTAAAGAACCGTGCATAACATTCACCTTCCAAGTTTCACCCGGCGCCGCCAGAAACCAAACATATTCAGGACTGCGTGGTCTCTCCAGTTCCATTCAGCTTACGTCACCTGCAAACAAGTCAATACAATAATCAGTTGCAAAATTGTTCAGGGAGTGTGGTTTTGCTTCAAGTTTTAATCTTAATTTGGAACAGAGGAGAACCTGAAAATTACTCAGTAGTTCACATCTAGAATTTTACATACCTCAATTTATAAGGAACTCCTGAACTGAATCCTTAGACTAAAGCCAAATGACTGGTGCAACATTCTTTCTTACCCAAGTAAATTCTCCTGTATGTTCCTATCACAAGAGCCCATAGAGACATACATCTATCAGTCAAAAGAAGTTTTGCTGCATAATCCTGAGCTCCGAGATCTGAAAAACTTAAATATGACAAAACTACAAATAATGGACAAACTGAAACAACTTGACAGTAAATAAACAAATAAATATGGACAACTGCATAGCTATGATCAACAAAAGAAAAATGGTATGTAGCCTTATTTTCCTTTTTGTGGGCTGTGTATATTCTCCTTTATATAAAAAATGCATTTTTCTTGTGAACACATGTTTTACTTGATGCCATATAGTTCAGAATAATTATAACAAATCGAAGGGTTCAACCGAGTCTGTTTCACAAGGGTAAAAAACGAGGGGTACCTCAGATTTGGAGCCTCAAACCACAGCATTGGACTCCGCCGAGCTGGCGATGTTGACCTTGAGCCCGCCGAAGTCGTCGACGACCTCTCCTCCGCTGGCTAGGTTCATCGCCAGCGGGCTCTCTCAGCAGTGTTGGCTTGCCATAGATCAAGGGGCCTTGCCGGCATCTCCGCCCACCTGATCTGGATCCGGTGGCGTTTGCGTTGACTAGAGGAAGGCTCTCGCTGCCGCCAGCGATTCCCTACGGGGAGGTACGAGAACGGGAGGAGATACAAGAGTTCGTCGTACACCGCAACTACTCCTCACCCCATTGCCGCTCTTCACGGACTCACGATGGTTGCGCTTCCAGTGAGGGTCGAGGAGGGGTCAGGGGAGGATTTGCGTTGGGGAGAGGTGGTTGAAAGTGCATTTGCCCACTATATGGGTTTTGGTGTATTGATGACATTCAAATTAGGGGCTAATGAGATCTTAATGTGATATATTACAGCTTTAATCCATTGAAAGTTTTAAAGAGTTGATCTAAGATGAAATGGTATCCCTCAATTCTTCAAGTGCAAAAAGCGGACGAACCCATAGAACTCTCCAAAGCTTTTATATTTTGTTTTGGGTTTAGGTATGCCGTACTATAAAGAGGGATGAAAGTTTAGGTGGTCTGAGAAAGATAGAGTGCTCAAGCATAAAAATAAAATCAAAAGAGAGACATAAAATCACCTCACGAACACTTAGACATAGTTTGTGGACTTTTGGTAGTCGGAAGTCCCGACGTTTGGTGCCGGAAGTCCCGACGCTTGCTGACCTTGCCGCCAGCCCGCCTGCGCACCTTCGCCTGTTGGATGTCCCGATGGGAGTCGGGAGTTCCGGGTGCCGGAAGTCCCGACTCCCGCAGGAAAGTCCCGATGCCCTGGGACTTAGGCCCCTGGCTCGTCTGTGCGTCGGGAGTCCCGATTGCCGGAAGTTCCGACGTTGCGTCGGGAGTTCCGGCTCTGGTTGTGTTGACCACCTTTGACTATGCCATGAACAGTGTTTTGTAGAAGGGCCAGAAGTTCCGACGATCTGTGTCAGAACTTCTGACGCGGATCTGAACGGTTGGATTCTATTATGAGTATAAATAGCTCTCTCCTTTGTTCTAACCGTGAACCACTCATTCATTGCTCACCAACCTTCGTCCAAAGCAGCTCCCAAGCATTCAAGGCATCCCTCTCCTCTCCCCTTTGCTCTAATCTTTGATTCCTCTAGGGTTTTGGGTGAAAGGAGAGTGGATTGAGTGAAAGAATCACTTTGGTAAGCTTGAGCACTTGATTTCTTCATCAAGCCGGTTGGATTTGCGTCTATTACTCTTGGGTTCTTGGAACCCTAGCCGGTAGGCATCGCCTAAGAGCTTCCATCTTGTGGAAGAGCCTTGGGAAGTTTGTATTACCCTCGATTTCTTAGTGGAAAACTCGAGTGACCTTTGTGGTTGCTTTGAGAGAGGCAAGGAGGTGGAAGAGACTCTGACCTTTGTGGTCACCTCAACAACAAGGACGTAGGAGCTCCTTTGTGGGGTTGCCGAACCTTGGGATAAATCCTTGTGTCCCGCGTGCTTGTTATTATTCAGATTTGTGCTATCATATTTGTTCTTGTTAGTTTGTCTTCCTCTCCAACACTCCGCTTAGGGTTTGGACTCGATCTACGGAGTGGTGCCCTTCCGGCGTCAAAGGAGCAGCCCCAACACTTCATCTTACCAACAGGAAGTGGGGTTGTAAGATATCTCGCACTCAAAATTCATTTTAGCACTTGTAGTGAAATTCTCGTAGGTACTAGAGCTCCTGGCTGTTTGCGTTGGAACTTCCGGCTGCCGGATGTTTTGGCCCAAACTGTCGGGACTTCTGACTATCACTGACATTTGACTTTAAGATTACGAAAAAAAAATTAGATATGACTATTCACTACCCCCTCTAGGAAACAAATTGCATGTACACATACACATAAAAGGAAGCAATCGGTTATTTATTTTTTCTTTTTATTAATTGTTTTATCTCTCCTAATATTCAAGGGCTTGGATTTATTTGAACTTTTACTTGGGTAATGAGACTACCGTAGAAAATCGGTTTTGTCTCTCCTAATATTCTATCGCTGTCGTCGATGTAATATCATCGGCGATCCTCCGAGGGGTATCCCATGAAGGTAGATTGATCGGTAGAGATGCGTGTAATCGAGAACAAGAATGCAACAGAGACACAATAGTTAGATAGGTTCTGGGCCATCATTGTATGACGTAATACCCTACTCATGTGGTCTGTTGGATTGTATTGGCTATCGTATGATATTGCGTGTGTTTGGAGTGGGTCCCCGCCTTTATATAGTCTGGGAGGCAGGGTTACAGGTCAGTTAGATCTAGGAGATAACCGAAAGGTAATAACAGATTACAAGAATCATGGGATCATACGTATCCTAACAGATCTCGTAGTATCTTCAGGATATCTTTCCGGTGTCTTGCGAGATTCGCCGAGCAGCGCCGTGCTCCACAAGGCTTCGTCTTGTGGGCTGGGCCACCCCTGGGGGCGTAGCCCATGTAGTCTGCCGTGGGTATCTAGGGTCATACCCCCCACAGCTAGTCCCCAAGCGTCTTGCATCCATTGTGCAACGCCATCTTGAGCTTGTCCGAGCTGGCATGAACAAAGCCAAGCAGTCAAACTCATGGTCCGACCACTGTGATGAGTTGCCTAGCAGTTGTGAACCGTTGCTGAGCAGTCGTGAACCATCGCTGAGCAGCCGTGAACCGCTGCCGAGCAGTCGTGAACCGTCGCCGAGAAGTTGTGAACCGTTGCCGAGCAGTCATGAACCATCGCCGAGCAGCCATGAACCGCTGCCGCATAGTTGTGAACCGCTGCTGAGCAGTCATGAACCATCGTTGAGCAGTTGTGAACCATCGCCGAGCAGCATATCCCAAGTAAGGCTTACCATAAGGATGTAAGGAGCTCAAGTTTAAAATCAAAAATTTCCTCACAGTGGACCAAGTGTGCCCACTTAGACTCCGACCATGAGAAAGGAGAGAGTCTTCTTCAACTTTAGAAGGCGTGGAGTTTTCCAGATTAAAGCAAACACACTCACCGTAAGGTGAAGTGTGCCCACTTAGTCCCCGAGCCTGACAGTAGGTGACGTAGTCACATGGTGCCAAGGTCCAAAGTAGAAGAAAAGGTAAGACCAGCCGAAAGGCGACTCGGTCCTCGGGCGGAGCCTTGAAAGAAAAATGCACATTCACGCAAGGTGAAGTGTGCCCACTTAGTCCCCGAGCTCGATAGTAGGTGACATAGACACGTGGTGCCTGTGTCGAAACAAAAGTAACGTAAGAAAGTCCCAGTGTGGTGATGAACCAAATCATAGTGATGGCGTAGTCCCCGAGCCACGTGTGGAAATACCGAAGAAATCAAACCGTGGAGAAAAACCGGAGTAATGGTACATACAGACAAAGAGCGACATCGAGCCTTAACAGATGATGAAGAAGTCAGCGGATATTCGACGAGTAGTAACAAATTGCGGCGATAAATGAGCAATATGGGCTGTAGTTACATGAAAGCCCAAGTAACGGCCCATTAAACCACTTCGGAGAATTCAGAGAGGCGCAAATCATGGAGCTATTTCCCAAAAACCCTCGAATGCGAAAGGTGGGGGGAGTGCTTTATAATCCGCGCCCAAGACTTTGCGCCCCACCTTTGCCACTTCGTCTTCCTCCTCGGCCCTCGCGCTTCTCGATTCACATCCACACACGCATCCGCCGCCAATCCCAAACCAAATCTGAGAGATGGCGTCGAAGAGGGGAGTTGTGAAACCAAAGAAGGCGACTGCCGAAGCCAACCATGATGAGGAATGGGTGCCATCGAAGATGGGGGAGGCGGAGATCAACAGGATGGTGGAAGCGAGCGTTCTCTCTAACCGAGTCACTACCGGATGGCGGCCACGGTGGTGAGCCCTTCCCAATGCCTCATACCGACGGTTGTAGTTTTTGAGGATTACTTCTAGCGGGTTAGGATTTCTGTTCATCCTTCTTCGAGGAATCTGTTGGAGTTACGGAGAGTTAGTCTGCAATCTCCACCCAAACACCATCCCGCACATCTCGATCTTTATCCACTTACGAGGCGTATCTTGGAGTTATTCCGCACTTCAACTTCTTTTTCACACATTCGTTGAAGAAGAAGGCGGCGGTGGTTCCAAGGTGGTCGGCGACACCAAGGCCACACCTAGGGGATCGGGTAGGCAGCGCCAGTTCTGACATGCCTACCGAGAAGCCAACATGTAAGTTTCCTTTGCCTTAGAATCACTTTGCTTTCGGATCTTTATAGTTACGGCGATGAACGAGATAATCTGATGTAGGGCGAGGCATACGGAGGATCTAAATCCGTCCGTCCAAACCGGCGAGCAGCCAGGGGCAGGTTCCAGAGCGGAGGCGATGCCGACAGTCCTGGGTGCTCGATGGCCTACCAAGGAGTCAACCGCCATAGCTGATGGACTTGGCAGCGGCAAATGGTTGGCGCCGACGGCGATACTGGGCAACGCCCGGTGAGCCGCTGGGTCTTTGGAGGTGGATCTTTGGAGTCGCCGACGCCGTGCTGGAGTTGGGGGTGGAGAAAATGGTGGTGCCTGAGGAGCAAGCGGTGCTCTCAAAGACATCGGAGGGCATGGTGGGACGCGCTATGCGGCCACCGAGCCCCTAGGTGGCACCACTAGTCGTGGAGGAAGAGGACAAGGTGGAAAAGGTTGAGCATGAGGAATCACGTCCTCAATCCGTCCGGATCCTCCGCAAGCGGGGCGATGAAGTGGTGGTCGTCGAAGAGGAGGACACCACCAGGGAGCTCAGGAGGCTGGAGTCCACCCTTTCCATGGCGATGAAACAGATCAAGGTTAGTACTTCGTCGCGATATGTCATCTTTTCCGCCGAGATTGGAGTTTGTCAGAATCTTGGTGCTTTTGCAGGCATAGCTCGGATCGCCGCCCCGAACAGTGCGGTAGCTGATCAAGAGGATGGATCCCCTCGCCGAAGAAAATGAAAAGCTAAAGGAGGCGATTAAGCTCATGGAGAAAAATGTCTAGAGGGCCCAGCGCGAGCGGGATCTTGCCGAATCCAACACGTGGGATCTAGAGTACCAAAAGGGGGCTCTATCCGAGCAGCTGGCAACCATGTCCGAGCAGTTGTGGGGTAGGTCCGAGCAGCTGGCCACCGTCTTCGAACAGCTGACGAGCATTTCCAAGCAGCTAGAATGTAAATCCGAGCAGCTCAGAAATGTCTCGAGCAGAGAAAAGGTATGGCAGATCGGTGAATTTGCTTTGCATTGCTGAAGTCTTATTATGGCTGATGACTGTCATGCTTGTAGAGCAAGACACGGAGCTCGGCCAGTTGCGCCAAGTCATTGGTCAACTCCAGGAGGAGGAAAAGAAGACAGTTGGGTGGGCAGAGAAGCTAGCCGAGGAGCTAAAAGGTGTGCACTCCGTGGTCGGAGTTACTGCTGAAGTCATTTCTTTGCTTGACGGAGCGCTATGATGCCTGTAGATTACCGACAGAGGGCCAAGGCATAGTTCGACATGCTGGAGCAAGAGGCCAGAACCTAGAGGAGCAAACTCGATGTCGTAGTTGCCGGAATCAAGCCGGTGCTTGACTGCATCGACATGGAGGCAGCTCCTTAGCCCGACAAAAGGCCGCCCCGTCCGGACACCTTCATCGATAGGTGCAAGGCGACGTGGGAGAACTTCAAGAGCTACAACCACGATGCCACTACCTCCACTGTGACCCATGCCCTAGCGGTTGTTCGGTTCCACTACCCCTCCATCGATCTTCAAGCGATAGGGGCCGGATTCGCTAGAGGGACGGGCGCAACGAAGCAGCAGCAGTTGGAGGATGAGGTGGAGGATGCGGAGAGGAAGCTGGCCGGCGATGTTGACCTATTTGGCAAGATGGATGGTGAAGGCCAAGCCCAATGATCTGCTCGGAGACCGATTTGTAATAGCTGTAGAAGATAGTCAAAACACGCGAGGGCGTAGATAAACACTAATGTATATGTATAAATGTTGTAAAGTGACATGTGCATGTTTATGCAGTTTGCCAGTGTTTCGGTGAAAAATCATTGTAGTGTTAACCCTAACACGATTATACGTAGAATAAGTAGCGTCCGAGCAGTTAGTTCTTTACTCGGTTCCTGGCCTTAGCTAGCCCGTATTCCATAACATCGAGCGTGGAGCCCGTGCACGTGTAGGAGGAACAGGCGTGACTAAGGAACCATAGCCAACCACCCATAACGTAGAGCGTGGATCCCGTAGCACATGTAGGGAGAGATCAGAGACTGGGTTTTCTCCAAAGAACACAGAGCAGAACATGTGCTGCTCGGCGGTTAGCGAAATATCTTGGAGATTTAGAGAAACATGGTGGAGCGTTTATGGCAATCACATTTTGGAGTTCGTTAAGGAGTAGCTTAGAGCTGGCGACCGCAAATGGAGATTAAACCGTAGTGGAGAAATAATGGAGACAAATTATGGCAACAAAAACTTTATTCATCATGGAGTGGAGAGTACATATCTAGAGCGTTTCAAGGATAGAAACGTATGAGGTGCTCGATGTGCCACAAGTTGGGGATATCGATTCCATCCAAGTCACATAAGCGGGAAGACCCTGATTGGGTAACCTCTTTGACCACGTAAGGCTCTTCCCAGGGGGAGGAGAGCTTGTGCATCCCTTCGGTTTTCTATTTTCTACGGAGAACGAGGTCGCCGACAGCAAATGAACGACCTTTGATGTTGCGGTTGTAGTATCTTCGCAAGCCTTCTAGGTCTTTGGGCATGCGGATGCAAGTGATCAGGCATTCTTCCTCGACCCTATCGATGTCCTCTGTCCGAATAGCTACGGCTTGCTCCTCGTTATAATGTTCCACCCTAGGTGCTCAGAAGGCAATGTTCGCTAGAAGTATGGCCTCTGAACCATAGACCAAGAAGTATGGAGACACACCAGTGCTGCGACTAGCTTGAGTGCATAGTCCCCAGACCATAGCTAGGAGCTCTTTGAGCCATCTGCCTGAATGCTTTTTCATCTTTTTGATATAGCCACTTTTTGAGAGCATCAAGGATCATGCCGTTCGCCCGTTTGACCTGGCCGTTGGCTTTAGGATGGGCAACGGAGACGTATTTGACGGGGATGCATCGGTCTTCGCAGAAGTCCCAAAAATGATGACCAGTGAATGTGGTTCCGAGGTCTATGATAATGCTGTTTAGGAGACCGAATCTGTGGATGATATCTTCGAAGAGCTCGACTGCCTTCTTTGCGGTAGCCGAAACAAGCGATTTGTATTCAATCCACTTGGAGAACTTATCGATGGCAACGCATACACATATCGGAAACCACGGCCTTCGGCTTGAAAGGGCCGATCATGTCCAATCCCAGATGTCGATGAAAGGTCAAGAAGCTGGGATGGTCTGCAACTCCTACGCCGGCACATGTATCTGCTTGGTGAAAAATTGACATCCATCACAATGTCGAACGAGGTCTTTCAGATCGGTGATGGCCATGGGCGAAGAAAACTAGCTCAAAAAGCCTTCTTGGGTGATTGCGCGTGATTGCCGTAGGAACCAAAGTGAATTTCGAGAAGTAGTTTCACTCCGTCTCCTTGGATGATGCATTTCTCTGAAGATCCCTTCCTTGGCACTTTTCCTCATCAAGTTCCCATCTACCAAAGCACATAATGCTTGCTTCGAATTTAATTAGGCGCTCAATTTCGGTCTTGTCGTTGGGTACGTCGGTATTTGGTGAGGTACTTGATGAACTATTCCTTCCAATGACGGTCATGAAGGTATTTGTAAGTACCAATCGCTTTCGGCAATGAGGATTTCTTGAACTTCCTTTTCTTCCTTAATGGATGGCGTAAAGAGATCTTGAACGAAGACCCTAGGCGAGAACCACGGCGAGAGAAGATCCTATCTTTGATAGGTGGTCGGCGAGTTGATTTTGATCTCGTACCACATGGTGGTACTCGATGCATGAACTTCCCTTCGAGTTACGACGATTTCGTGCAAGATGCGTCCATCTTTTCACCGAACAGGACCAATCTTTGTTGAGTTGGTTGATGACCGTTGTGAGTCCTTGTATACCATGAGGCGCTTTGACGCCGAGCTCGACAACTATACTGAGTCCGTGGAGACATGCTTCATACTCGGCGACGTTGTTGAAGCCTAGAAAATGAATTCGGAGAACGCATTAGAGCTTGTCCTTGGTCGGCATAATGAATAAAATGCCAGCACCAGCACCGTTGATGTTGAGAGCGCCGTCAAAGTACCTCACCCAGTGCTCGGGGCAAGTAACGGGAATGGGCTCTAGGATCTCGGTCCACTCAACAACGAAGTCAGCAAGCGCCTGTGACTTGATGGTAGGCCTGCTTCTAAATTCAATGGAGTAAGTGCCAAGCTCAATAGCCCACTTGATGATGCGGCCGTTGGCCTCTTTGTTGAGGAGGATGTCCCCCAGAGGGAACTCGGTGACCATGGCGATCTTGTAGTACTCGAAGTAATGGCAGAGCTTGCGCGACGTGATTAGAATGGCATATAGCAGCTTCTGGACTTAAGGATAACGAGTTTTGGACTCATTGAGGACCTCGCTAATGAAGTAGACCGGACGCTGGACCTTATAGGCGTGTCTAGCCTCCTCGCGCTCGATGATGATAGCTGTGCTAACGACGCGAGAAATGGCGATGATGTAGATCAGTATGGTTTCATCTGGTTGAGGCACCGTCATGATCGGAGGCTTTGTTAGAAACAACTTGAGCTGCTCAAAAGTTGTATCTGCTTCCTCCAACCATGAGAAGTGCTCGGAGGCCTTAAGGAGTTTGAAGAACGGTAGCCCTTTTTCGCCGAGGCGGGATATAAAGCGGCTGAGAGCAGCCAAGCAGCTTGTAAGCTTCTGTATGTCCTTTACGCAAGTTGGCCGTTTCATGTTGGTGATGGCGGAGACCTTGTCGAGGTTGGGTTCGATGCCGCAGGCGTTGGCGATGTAACCCAGAAGTATGCCAGATGGAACTCCAAAGATGCACTTTGAAGGGTTCAGCTTCCATCTGTACCTTTTCAGGTTGGCGAACGTTTCTTTGAGGTCGGCGATAAGATTGTCTGCGGTCTTGGACTTGACGACCACATCGTCGATGTAAGCTTTGACGTTGTGGCCTATCTGTTGATCGAGGCACATCAGGATGGCCCTTTGGTAGGTCGCCCCGGCGTTCTTGAGTCCGAAGGACATGGTGGTATAGCAATACACACCGAAAGGTGTGATGAACGACGTCTTGATCTGGTCATCCTCCTTAAGGGATATTTGGTGATAGCCGGAGTAACAGTCGAGGAAGGAGAGCAGTTCGTAGCCGGCGGTGGAGTCTACAACCTCATCTATCCGAGGCAGACCAAAGGGGTCTTTAGGGCAGTGTTTGTTGAGATCAGTATAATCAACGCACATTCTCCATTCTTTATTCTTTTTTTAACAAGAATAGGGTTTGCTAACCACTGAGGATGATACACTTCTTTAATAAATCCGGCAGCTAGGAGCCATTTTATTTCTACCCTAATAGCCTCCTTCTTGTTTGGCACGAATCATCAGAGTTTCTGCTTGATTGGATTGGCAGTCGGCGAGACATTCAAGGAGTGCTCGATCTTCTCCCATCGTACCCCCGACATGTCTGCAGGTTTCCAAGGAAACACATTGGCATTGGCACATAGGAAGGAGACGAGCGCGCTTTCCTATTTGGGGTCGAGGTGAGCCCCAATCTTCATGATCTTGGAGGGGTCGTCAAGGCCAAGGCCAACTTCCTTTGTTTCCTTAGACTTGACGAAGGCGCGAGGAGGCTCCAGCGATGGGATCTCTGTGTCACCGGTGGTGAGTACCGTCTTGGCATCGGTGACCACGCTAGCCATCTAGATAGAGAGGTTGGTGGCTTTTCATGAGCGAGACTCTCTATCTCGCAGGCATAGGCGATGGAGAGGTTGGCCCGCAAGGCTAGGACTCCTGTAGGCGAAGGCATCTTCAGCACTAGATAGGCATAGTGCGGTATGGCCATGAACTTGGCCAGAGCTGGCCGACCAAGTATGACGTGGTAGGCGGTGTTGAAGTCAGCGATGTAGAAGTTTATGTGCTCGACGCGGCAGTTGCTAGCTGTGCCGAACTGTACTAGGAGGGTGATCTCTCAAAGCGACTTAGATGCCCTACCAGGTACCACACCCCAGAAGGAGGAGTCGAAGGGTGTGAGGTCTCCTATCCCAAGGCCCAGCTCCTTTAGGGCTCCGGCGAAGAGGAGGTTTAGAGCACTTCCGCCATCGACGAGCACTTTCCTGTAAAGCACTTTTTGGATGTTTGCATCAAGAACGAGGAGGAAACGCCCTGTGTAGTTGATGTTTGCCCACTGGTCGGCCCTGCTGAAGGTGATGGGGACCTCAGACCAGGGGTGATAGCTGGGGTTGGCGATGGCGTCTTCCGCATTGACGGCGAGCACTCGGCGGGCGATGAGCTTCCGATCTCTTCTGCTTTTGGTGGCGGCGAGGCCCCCGAAGATGGTGGCGACCACTTTGTCATGATCCTGGAAGGCATTGTTGTTGCCCCCAGGTGGTTGGCGGCCTCTAGCTCGTCGTTGTTGTCATTGTCCGGCTTTTTAGCCTGGAATTCCTTAGTCAAGCCGAGGCAGTCCTTCATCTTGTGCTTGGCGTTCTTGTGGGGAGGGCACAGGCCTTCAAGGATCTTCTTGTATTGCTCGTCGTAGTTGTGCTTGGCGCGAGGTTCTTCGACGACGGCGACGATGTGATCTGGTCAACGACGGCGATATTGACCCAATTTGGACCCTTCTAGCCGATCACGGCCACTGTCCTGATAGTGACTGCGGTCATCGTAGCGGCGGTTGCTGTGGCACCAGTCATTGGGACGCTCGTCGTTACGGTGAGCTAGGCGGTGAGTGCCCATATCCTCGTTGAAGCGTACTTCGGCCTCTTCAGTGTCGGCGTACTGATCGGTGGTCGTAATCATCTCGCCAATCCCCTTCGATGGCTTGCGATTGAACTTGGAGCGGAGGTCATGGTGATGGAGTCCTCAGACGAAGGCGGTGATGACCTCAGCTTCCGTGATGTTAGGAATAGAATTTCTCATCTCGAAAAAGCGTCTGATGTAGCTACGGAGGAGCTCGGATGGCTTCTGGTAGATGCGATTCAGATCACGCTTGGTGCCCGACTGAACACACGTAGCCATGTAGTTATTGGTGAAGACCTTCTTCAGCTCTTCCTAGGATCCAATGGAGTCCGGGGCAAGGCTCGTGAGCCAGTTCATCATAGTTGGCGTGAGCATGATGGGAAGATAGTTCGCCATGACGCTGGTGTCTCCCTTGACGGCGTGCACAGCAGTGGCATAAGCATGTAGCCACTGTGTGGGGTTCTTCCGTCCTTTGTAGGGCTCGACCCCGGTGATTTTGAAACCACGGGGCCACTGGAGTGTCCGGAGTGCCCTTGTGAATGCTCGGGGCCCCTCGGGATCATCACTGTCTACGACGTTGCCGGTGTTGAGTGGCTGGAGGGCTATGTCTGGGTCCCTGAACTCTTGCTCGTACTCTTGACGCCTGCGTACTTCCTCTTCATGGCGAGAGAAGTGGCACCCGTCGATATGACGTTGCACGTCTTGGAGATTGGTGATGTGCTCTCGGGCATCTTGTTTAACCTCTTGGTCGTGCTGCCGAGGGTAGCTGATGCAGTCCCACCTAGCTCCCCCTAGAGGGGTTGTGCATCATCACAATGCTGGTCAGCGAGACGGCTCCTGCTGGGGCAGCGATTAGATCTTGGGGCGGTGGACCGGCGAATCGAGCTCATCGAGTATGAAGGTCTCTGATCCTGGTGGATCTCATTGACTTGACAGTGCACCGCTTTAAGCATGGCAGTGACCTTGGCGACCTCTAGTATTTGCGGGAGCCGGGCGAGCTCGTTGGTGGCCACAACCAAATTGGCGCTTGGAGTCTTATAGACGTCGTGGCTGTTGACACAGACAAATTCATCGTCGAGGTTGGGTTGAAGCGGGCGTGGCCTTCCTTGTGAGTCGAGCTGATCGTTGCGAGCAGCCTCGGCTAGCACAAGGGCATCCTCGTTTGCTCGGTGCTACGCACGGTTGATGTTCATGTTGACACGGGTGACGCATTCCTCCTCGGTTTCCCAGTCCCATGGGGGCTATCGATGCTGACATTGAAGATTCTACCTCCGCGGAAGGGTGGGAAAGGAGGTTGTACGGCGGAGGTTTCGGAGACGGTCTCCGTAGAGCCCTGGGACTCAGAGTCTGGATTTTCCTCCAGGATGGTTTGGAGGGATGCTTCAGGGCGTCGGCCGACGTGTAGCATGTTGACAGTCGGCGAGAGCTGGTCGACGACCTGGTCGGCGAGAGGATGGAATCCCCCACCTGGTCGGTGAATCTGCCCCTTAGGGCATCTTGATAGGTGGTGGCGGCACCGAGGAGCCCGAAGGGTAGGGCCGTAACCCCAGGAGTTTCCCGATCAGCCTCCGATAGATCTGGCTCAGAGGGTGGTCAGCGCTGAATCAGAGTGGTCAGAGCCGATTCGGCGATGGAGAGGCAGTCGGTGAGCTTCTGGCCGAACTGATCAATGGATGCGATCAGATCATCATTGTTGATCCGCCTCTGCCTCTTTTGGTAGCAGGGGAGCAGAAAGTGAATTGTCGGCGAAGACGACCTCGGAGGCGGTTTCGAGATCGGATCTGCAGTCGCAGGTGTTGGGGTGATCGGCGCAGTATCGATCTGCACCGGCTCGATGAGCTCTCCGACTCTGTCAACGTTGATGATCCAAGAGATCGATCCGACCATGAAGATCTAGCCGGGCTGCGGGAGGGACGAAGAGCCTGTGGAAAGTACTATCTTGTTCGACAAGGAAACAGCACGCAGACCCCTACCTGGCGCGTCAACTGTCGACAGAATATCGTCGGCAGTCCTCCGAGGGATATCCCATGAAGGTAGATTGATCTGTAGAGATGCGTGTAATCGAGAACAAGAAGGCAACAGAGACACAAGAGTTAGACAGGTTTGGGCCGTCAGCGCGATGTAATACCCTACTCCTATGGTCTGTTGGATTGTATTGGCTATTGTATGATATTGTGTGTGTTTGGAGGGGGTCCTTGCCCGCCTTATATAGTATGGGGGGCAGGGTTACAAGTCGGTTAGATCTAGAAGATAACCGAAAGATAATAACAAATTACAGGAATTATGAGATCATACGTATCATAATAGATCTCGTAGTATCTTCAGGATATCTTCCCGGTGTCTTGTGAGACTCGCCGAGCAGCACCGTACTCTGCAAGGCTTCGTCTTGTGGGCTGGGCCGTCCCTGGGGGCGCAGCTCATGTAGTCTGCCATGGGTATCCAGGGTCGTACCCCCCCACACACACACACTGTCGATGCCCACCATGCCGGCCAGTGGCGAAGCCAGGAATTATGCATAAGGGGCCGGCCGAAGAATTTGAAAATATAAGAATTAAGTGTAGCTTGTCTATTTAGATTTATGTCCCGGGGTTAGGGTCCTATTTTTCTGGATTTTATTCTAGCATTTGACGATTTAACCCGCTTCGCTATTCTTTTACGTAGTAGACGCACCGTGTCATCGACGATTGGGGTGCATGTGATGAATGGAATATTGAAATCTACCGGCTTAGTATTTCGGAAGTGCTCATACCCATGGTACGTAACCGTGTCTATCGACAACAGGACACATGTGATTACTCTTGAATCTTAAAATCTACCTGCTTAGTATTTCGAAAGTACTCATAGTAGAGTAGGATGCGTGTTTGATCATAGGAGTTTGCATACGTGCATGTACGGCTCGAGCTAGGCATGTTTATTCGATAACGCTTCTGTGAGGGCGCCCCGTCCAGGCGTGTCTGTGCCGGACACGCCGTTCTGGACCTGTGCGGCAATCGGTCCAATACCAACGGGCTTGCGGCCTCCCGAAACATCCGCTACCTAACTCGCCTCACTCGCTCACTTCCACACAGAGTCCCTCGCATCCTCGTCCCTTCCAAGGCCAGACACCATGAGCTACCCGGCGCCCTCCTCCCACCCTTGCGGCGCCCCTCCCTCCACCCCAGCGTCCTCACCCACCGGGAGAGCCCAACGCCCGCGGATCAGGTGGCCCTCTCTCTCACCCCGGTAAGATCCATGGAGGTGGCGCGGCGGTGTTGCAGGGGAGTGGGCAGCTCTGCTGCCCCACCCCGCGCGCGACGCCCTCCCCACCCCCGGCGGCCGGAATCGACCGACCCCGCCTTTTCCTACCTTATGTTGCATATGTATGTTTCAAGTGTTTCAGGCGTTTTAGATGTATGTTATATTTGTTTCATATGGATGTTGCAAAAGTAGATCGGGGGATATTGCATATGTTGCAATTGTTTTAGAGACACGTTGCAAGCACATGTGTTTTATTTGGATGTTGCGCGTGGTTGCAATGGTTTTCAAGTGTGTTTCTTGTTTTTTTTTCAAGTCTTTCAGAAGCATGTTTCAAGTGTTTCAACCGCCTTTAGAAGTATGTTGCAACTGTGGCATTTGGATATTTCAAAAGTAGATCGGTGTTGCATCTCTCCTCTCCACCTTCTCGCTTTGCATCGTCTCTCCCGGAACCGGCAGGGCATCCATACGACGCCGTGGCCGGGTCTTTCCGCGTTGGAGGCGCCGCGTGCCCTTCCCCTCTTGTTGCTCGGACGGCATGGGCCCCGCGTGCAACACGAAACGGCTACGGCGCTGCACGGTGCGGCAGGGTCCTGCGGAGGGGGCGCGGCGGGGGGCTTGCAGAGGGAGCGCGCCCGAGATGGCAGCGTGGTGGCGGGATGGGGGTGTGGAGGCCGGAGATAGGCCGTGGATGGGGGCGCTTGCACGCGTGCTAGCGCTGTTTTCGTATGCAGGTGCTATTTTTCGAGGTGCGTTCGGATACGCCCCTGGCGCCGGATGTCCGGACGCTAGCGCGCATCGTTGTTTATTTGTCACTGCTGCGTTTTATCTGTCACTGCCCTCCTGTCCATAGAGGTCCTCTGTTCCAGCTCCTTCAACCATGCAATTTGATCGCAAAACTGACAAACATCTTAATTAGATATCACGAAAAAAAGCCGATCACACTTTGCCTCCCCGGAGGCTTTGTTTGGCTGATTGTGTATTTAAAACACGTGTCACCTGCTCCACCCATGGATTGGGTTAATCCACTCCGTCCACCCAACCCACGCTTGTGCCAAATCCACGTGTGGAGTTGTAGACTGGTTTATTTTGCTTGACGCCTGGAAGCTGCCGGTGATTGTACTAAACATGAACTCCTGGAAGCGACGGTGGACGACGGGCGTCGGAGAGACGGTGCACCCGCACACGCGAGAGACAAAGCCGCAGCTTTCCCGTTCCATGCCAAAGGAGGGGATTTTTCTGGCACGCGTGGATCAACACGCCCACTACACCACAGCCTATCTTTAACGTTGCCGGTGGGTCGTTAAAAGCCGTTTCAACGATATACGGTCGGTCCTTATATCTTTTTAACGACCCTTATATTTGCCGTTCAAATTGGCGCCGTTATAAATCTTTAATGACCGACCGACTTTTAACGACCGATCGTCAGACGCTGTACGAGATACAACGACTATTATCTAACACCTATTTTCAAATTATAACGACACACTGTCTGACAATATATATTTATAGCGACCAACTGTCTAATGCTAGCATAATATGAACTAATTAATTATACAACAACCATATAGCATCAGCCATTTAAACATTATCCATCCAAACTGATGTTGAGCATCAAACACAGAACCGCGTAAACCATGCTCACAATTTCCCATTGGCGCCATCAACATATGTACTTGTACAATGTTTTATACAAAATACTCACAACCAAACTAGACCACTTAAGTATCTACACAACTAAGATGTTTGTCGCGTACAAAACATAACTCATATGTCTTACTTGCACAATGATAAAGTTCTTTTGAAAAATGTTTCATCTCTAGGAAGTCATGGAACAAAACCACCGCTATGAGCACTTTGATTTTCCTTTGATCTTCCTTTCCTCTCATCTAGTAACTGCCATGGTTGTTGGACTGAAAAAAAACATAGAAATTAAAGCTGCATACATTAGTGCAGACCCTAGAAAATGGAAAAATAGTCCAGCAATACGCAAGCACAGTTAAAAAAGAAATTACTCCATAATTTAGGATCAAAAGCACGTCAATCATATTTTAAGCTTTGTCTGTGTGATTTGATTGATGCTGAAGTTACTCCATCACCATGTACCAGTAATTTTTTTTGTACTACAAAGAAAGAGGCAAACAAAGAAAGGTCTTGTGTACATGGAGACACCTAAGCAAGCAAGCAAGCAGAGGCGATGGCTGTAGGTAAGCTGACAGGGATGAGAAAAAAGACCAGTGCAAATTTGTGCCGATCAGTGTATTATTATCAATATAACTTGCTTCCTAAATAGAACCCTATACTTTATCCAGGTCTGTGATGAAAAGAAAAACAACCAGTTGTGGCCTAAATACAACAGTACTAACAACTAGATGCATTTTTTAGTCATAGGCTCACATTGGGGAGGCTATTGGGTCCAACATGACTCTCAAAGCTGTTCAAAGGATCACTTGCGTCACCCTTCGACCTGAAAAACAAAAGCAAAATAATTAACTGGGATTCATAAAGCCGTTTGACTTCATCAATTTACTCAAGTACACAAGAAACTTAATTTCACATAACAAATTCCCCTTGTCATCATCACATAACAGGTACCAAAAGTCTAAAAAAAAGTGAGGAAAAACATCACAGGATGACATTAAAGAACCGTGCATAACATTCACCCTCCAAGTTTCACCCGGCGCCGCGAGAAACCAAACATATTCAGGACTGCGTGGTCTCTCCAGTTCCATTCAGCTTACGTCACCTGCAAACAAGTCAATACAATAATCAGTTGCAAAATTGTTCAGGGAGTGTGGTTTTGCTTCAAGTTTTAATCTTAATTTGGAACAGAGGAGAACCTGAAAATTACTCAGTAGTTCACATCTAGAATTTTACATACCTCAATTTATAAGGAACTCCTGAACTGAATCCTTAGACTAAAGCCAAATGACTGGTGCAACATTCTTTCTTACCCAAGTAAATTCTCCTGTATGTTCCTATCACAAGAGCCCATAGAGACATACATCTATCAGTCAAAAGAAGTTTTGCTGCATAATCCTGAGCTCCGAGATCTGAAAAACTTAAATATGACAAAACTACAAATAATGGACAAACTGAAACAACTTGACAGTAAATAAACAAATAAATATGGACAACTGCATAGCTATGATCAACAAAAGAAAAATGGTATGTAGCCTTATTTTCCTTTTTTGTGGGCTGTGTATATTCTCCTTTATATAAAAAATGCATTTTTCTTGTGAACACATGTTTTACTTGATGCCATATAGTTCAGAATAATTATAACAAATCGAAGGGTTCAACCGAGTCTGTTTCAGAGGGGTAAAAAACGAGGGGTACCTCAGATTTGGAGCCTCAAACCACAGCATTGGACTCCGCCGAGCTGGCGATGTTGACCTTGAGCCCGCCGAAGTCGTCGACGACCTCTCCTCCGCTGGCTAGGTTCATCGCCAGCGGGCTCTCTCAGCAGTGTTGGCTTGCCATAGATCAAGGGGCCTTGCCGGCATCTCCGCCCACCTGATCTGGATCCGGTGGCGTTTGCGTTGACTAGAGGAAGGCTCTCGCTGCCGCCGGCGATTCCCTACGGGGAGGTACGAGAACGGGAGGAGATACAAGAGTTCGTCGTACACCGCAACTACTCCTCACCCCATTGCCGCTCTTCACGGACTCACGATGGTTGCGCTTCCAGTGAGGGTCGAGGAGGGGTCAGGGGAGGATTTGCGTTGGGGAGAGGTGGTTGAAAGTGCATTTGCCCACTATATGGGTTTTGGTGTATTGATGACATTCAAATTAGGGGCTAATGAGATCTTAATGTGATATATTACAGCTTTAATCCATTGAAAGTTTTAAAGAGTTGATCTAAGATGAAATGGTATCCCTCAATTCTTCAAGTGCAAAAGCGGACGAACCCAAAGAACTCTCCAAAGCTTTTATATTTTGTTTTGGGTTTAGGTATGCCGTACTATAAAGAGGGATGAAAGTTTAGGTGGTCTCGAGAAAGATAGAGTGCTCAAGCATAAAATAAAATCAAAAGAGAGACATAAAATCACCTCACGAACACTTAGACATAGTTTGTGGACTTTTGGTAGTCGGAAGTCCCGACGTTTGGTGCTTAGGAAGTCCCGATGCTTGCTTGACCTTGCCGCCAAACTGCGCAAGACCTTCGCTCGTTGGATGTCCCGATGGGAGTCGGGAGTTCCGGTGCTTGGGAAGTCCCGACTCCCGCAGATAGTCCCGATGCCACAGGACTTAGGCCTGGCTCTATTTGCAGCGTCGGAAGTCCCGATTGCGGAAGTTCCGGCGTTCGGCCGGGAGTTCGGCTCTCGGTTGTGTTGACCACCTTTGACTACGCCATGAACAGTGTTTTGTAGAAGGGCCAGAAGTTCCGACGATCTGTGTCAGAACTTCTGACGCAGATCTGAACGGTTGGATTCTATTATGAGTATAAATAGCTCTCTCCTTTCTTCTAACCGTGAACCACTCATTCATTGCTCATCAACCTTCATCCAAAGCAGCTCCCAAGCATTCAAGGCACCCCTCTCCTCTCCCCTTTGCTCTAATCTTTGATTCCTCTAGGGTTTTGGGTGAAAGGAGAGTGGATTGAGTGAGAGAATCACTTTGGTAAGCTTGAGCACTTGATTTCTTCATCAAGCCGGTTGGATTTGCGTCTATTACTCTTGGGTTCTTGGAACCCTAGCCGGTAGGCGTCGCCTAAGAGCTTCCATCTTGTGGAAGAGCCTTGGGAAGTTTGTATTACCCTCGATTTCTTAGTAGAAAGCTCGAGTGACCTTTATGGTTGCTTTGAGAGAGACAAGGAGGTGGAAGAGACTCTGACCTTTGTGGTCACCTCAATAACAAGGACGTAGGAGCTCCTTTGTGGGGTTGTCGAACCTCGGGATAAATCCTTGTGTCCCGCGTGCTTGTTATTATTGAGATTTGTGCTATCATATTTGTTCTTATTAGTTTGTCTTCCTCTCCAACACTCCGCTTAGGGTTTGGACTCGATCTACGGAGTGGTGCCCTTCCGGCGTCAAAGGAGCAGCCCCAACACTTCATCTTACCACCAGGAAGTGGGGTTGTAAGATATCTCGCACTCAAAGTTCATTTTAGCACTTGTAGTGAAATTCTCGTAGGTACTAGAACTCCCGGCTGTTTGCGTTGGAACTTCCGGCTGCCGGATGTTTCGGCCCAAACTGTCGGGACTTCTGACTATCACTGACATTTGACTTTAATATTACGTAAAAAAAATTAGATATGACTATTCACTACCCCCTCTAGGAAACAAATTGCATGTACACATACACATAAAAGGAAGCAGTCGGTTATTTATTTTTTCTTTTTATTAATTGTTTTATCTCTCCTAATATTCAAGGGCTTGGATTTATTTGAACTTTTACTTGGGTAATGAGACTACCGTAGAAAATCGGTTTTGTCTCTCCTAATATTCTATCGCTGTCTGTCGATAGAATATCATCGGCAGTCCTCCGAGGGGTATCCCATGAAGGTAGATTAATCGGTAGAGATGCGTGTAATCGAGAACAAGAAGGCAACAAAGACACAATAGTTAGCTAGGTTCGGGTCATCAGCGCGACGTAATACCCTACTCATGTGGTCTGTTGGATTGTATTGGCTATCGTATGATATTGCGTGTGTTTGGAGTGGGTCCCTGTCCGCCTTATATAGTCTGGGAGGCAGGGTTACATGTCAGTTAGATCTAGGAGATAACCGGAAGGTAATAACAGATTACAAGAATTATGGGATCATACGTATCCTAACAGATCTCGTAGTATCTTCAGGATATCTTCCCGGTGTCTTGCGAGACGCGCCGAGCAGCGCCGTGCTCCACAAGGCTTCGTCTTGTGGGCTGGGCCGTCCCTGGGGGCGCAGCTCATGTAGTCTGCCGTGGGTATCCAGGGTCGTACACCCCCACACACACTGTCGATGCCCACCATGCCGGCCAGTGGCGAAGCCAGGAATTATGCATAAGGGGCCGGCCGAAGAATTTGAAAATATAAGAATTAAGTGTAGCTTGTCTATTTAGATTTATGTCCCGGGGTTAGGGTCCTATTTTTCTGGATTTTATTCTAGCATTTGACGATTTAACCTGCTCGCTATTCTTTACGTAGTAGACGACCGTGTCTATCAACAGTGGGGTGCATGTGATGAATGGAATATTGAAATCTACCGGCTTAGTATTTTGGAAGTGCTCATACCCATGGTACGTAACCGTGTCTATCGACAACAGGACACATGTGTCTATCGACAACAGGACACATGTGATTACTCTTGAATCTTAAAATCTACCTGCTTAGTATTTCGAAAGTACTCATAGTAGAGTAGGATGCGTGTTTGATCATAGGAGTTTGCATACGTGCATGTACGTGAGCATCTATATTTATACTGCGATTCACAATAAAAAAGATAGTCACCGAATTGTTACTGCTAGTTAAATACGCGTTCAATAAAATATGAAGTATAATGAAACATAAGTATTTTAGTAAACCAAAAAGTTTAATAGATATATCTTAATATGGTAGGGAGGCAATAATCAAAATATTTTATTCTAATTATATTTTGTGTGATTTTGTTGTAAAAGATATCAATAAACATTATAACAAGATTTTCTTTATTATACTCTTTTAATATAAACATGGACTATTATATTAACTATGTAGTATACCATATAAAAAAAGTATTATTGTTAGGGGGGGGGGGGGGTGTGGGAGGAAATGGCCCTACCTTGGCTCCGCCGGTGGTGCCGGCCTACGAGCTTCATGGCCGCACGGTCAGTACAGCGAACCCACCGCGGGAATGAGCATGGGTCGCAAGGGTCCCATAGCCGTAGCTCGGGCGCCGTCTATCAACCAAGCTTCCGTGTCTGAGTTGCAGCCCGTTGATGCTATACGAGTAAGCAAGAATCAGCATGGATGCCGGCTCGCCGATCAGCCGATAGAGAAGGACAACAATGATGCTTAGTGTTCAAATTTTTCTCCTCGTTTTGAATTCGGGAGCAGAGTTTGTATTCGAATTTGTCCTATGGAAAGTGTTTGTGGAACTTTTCGTCGGAATTTTGTTCAGAGCTTGTAGAAGATGAGCTGTGACATGCTTGTTTGATTCAACTAGCACGATAGTTATAAATGGCAAAATGGATCAGGCCTATTCAACGGCCCTAGACACAACACTAACATAGCCCAGTCCGATGTCTACTAATGTCGGTCCATCACAAGACATCATGCTTGGACTAGCATTCCGGTCTGTGTCGGCCTAGGCACATCACAACGCCGGTCCAATCTCTCACTATGCTGTGGGCAAGGCTTACCTCGTCGTCTCTTGAGGCGACCAGCCGCCGCCGCCGTTGGTGCCACTCGACGGCAAGCGGCGGCAGCTGCCTACGGTGGTGCAGAGTAAAGTCAAGACAGGCGAAGTTAGAAGATCTCGTTCAGACAAAGTGCACCTTTGGATGGCCACCTAATCGAATGGCGGAGGGAAGGGGGCAATGAGTTTATATAGTTTCCACTAGAAAATTTTAAGCTTTAGGCTTTTGCTACCGTACTCTTAAATAAATATGGACTGTCGATCTAAAAGACAAAATAACATATTACCTAGCATGTAATAGGTAAAATAAATTTTATATGTTATTTTGTTTTGGAAAGGAGCAAAATATCTTGTAATTGGACCTCTATTAGCCAAATTATTGAACCGTCCTTGCGTAATGGCCACGTGCATACAGTGTTGTACCGGTTAACGTTAACAACTTTGGGAAAACCAGTTGTATATGTGATAAAATTTTCTATGATCTATATGTAATTTAACTTTTATACCTAATATAAAATGACACTGGTGTAACATTGTTTTGTACCTAAAAATATAAAATGTAATCCAACATGATTTTGTAACATTTATTTTATTTGTTGGAACGTGATGAATGAACCGAAAATAGAAATTGTTTTAGTTTTCAACGTGAAAAAATAAAGCTAATTCAATTCATAGTGTTATTGTAATGTAACATTTTTGTTGTAATAACGTGACCACGCCCAATTAAGAAACATAAATAGCATGTCATGGAAAGTTGATTTCCGACTCTAAAATTATCTCTTGTCCGATGGCCTTTCATGAAGTGTGCAGCCGTTGGTTGCAACCAAAAGGAAACAAATTACATGTACGCATCTCTATCTCTACTATAAGGGACAATTCAAACTATTATAGGTACACCCAAATATGTGTCTCCGCTGATAGAGTTCAACTATTATGTACCAATAAAAATGTACCCAAAATTTCAACATCATTAAAATATATGGCTCTTAATCCTCTGTGGCAAGCTTGAACTCAGGCCGAGGTTATTTAGATGTCGCAGGCTTCAACGTTGCTTCCCACTCCACCGCTCCATCCGCAAGGCGGCACGGCCTCACGAGTAAACCCCGCACCCCGCGTTCCATCCCCAGCAAGCCAGCGAAAGCCTCCAGCCCTCACGTATTATTTCCGCACTCCTTTTTTTCTAATAAAAAACGATCACAGCAACGAAATGTCGTCGATCTCTCTCCTCTCCCTGCACGATCTCTCTTCTCCCCCGCCCTCCGCAGATCGGCGTCACAGGCGGATTCGCACCTCCTGCTCCATGGTCGCCACCGCTGTCCTCGCCTCCCCGTCCCGCCACGCCGCCGCCGCCACGCCACGCGCGACGACTGGCGGTGGTGGCGTAAAGGCGAGGACGCCCACGGAGGAGGCGGTCTTCGAGGTTGTGCTGCGGCAGCTGATCCGGGCGCGGCAGGGGGAGAGATCCCGCCGATCAGGGCCCCGCGAGGGCCGTAAGGTTGCTGGAGCCAGAGGTGAAGGACGCCATGGTTGAGGAGACCATGCTCGGTGTGCTCCGGGCCATGGGGAACGACTGCTGAAGCCTCTCCATGAAGCACGAGTACCTCCCGAGGACCTCCCCAGTTCATGCCCGTTCGCTCATTTCCCTAATCTGGATCTCTCGATTCATATTTGAGTTATATGGTTGTCGTCAAATATGGATTATATCCTTTAATCCTAATCGCTTACGCTTTTCGATGGTTTATACTTCAAACAAACCATGCAGAGAAATGTATTTACCATTTTTGCAAGAGAATAATCAATCAATTATCAGTTTCCTTTTGTATCAGTTATACTATCAAATAGATATTGAAATTTTGTTTGATTTACAGCTACTACTTGAAGGCTGGACTCTTAGTAACGGGGGCAATGACAAACAGCACAAACATTGGAGTTGGAGCAACCATATTTCAGGAGCTTTACACAAGATTTCGGTGATCACATATTCTAGAAAATTGTTGCTGTTCAGCTTGAGGGTTTCTATATTACAGTTGCTGAGTATTTCCATCATATGGGCCACAACTTCAGTATGATGGCTGACTCTACCTCCTGATGGGCTAAGGCATTGCCTGAGATCCCAGGGCATTTGGTACGATAAGGTTGTAATTACAGGTTCTGTCATCATCTATGTAATGTCGGGGATCTTGTCCGTGATCTCATCAAGTGTGGAGGTATGAAGGGGATCGTAAGTTTATTTTCTCATTCTGTTGAGCATTTCCACATGTGTTGCAATTCATGTTTAGCATTTCCATATGTTCTTATTCACTTGCTTGGTATTGTCGATGGTTGATGCACCTTTTGATGTATTTGATGACAATCCTTCAATGAGACGGTGACCTCTTTGTAAGACGGGTTGAAGACATGTTTGAACAAGTGAAAACTAAGCTTTGGCAACGGAGGCGAGGGTTGGCTTGTCGCAGAGGTATATGCTGCGAATTCACGATTGAGAAAATTGCAGCACCTATGATAAAAAAAATTTTTGTTGTGGCGGAGAATTTGGGATATGTCCCAAAGCAGGCCATGGTGCTCGCTGAGGACAAGAACTACTACCCCATCACCGAAGAAATGAGCGGGCGTCTTGGTGTGGAGATGCTCATGGATGAGATGAGCGCCGCTCGAGCCGCCCATCCTTGCGCAACTCTGCATTGTGAAGTTTAAGATCAGGCCGGCTAACTTCAATTGATTTGGGTCGGCTAATATAAGTGGAGATGCTCTCCTTACGGAGAAGAACACTTTGGGAGGCACTGATTTTTGCTCTTTGGGAGGCACTGATTTTTTGCTTGAGGATGATAAATTCGTCGAGAAGAAACCTTTGGGAGGCACCGATTTTTGCTACCGGAAGAAACTGGAAACTATTTTTATGGGGCCCTGAGGGGATAACTTGGTTGCTGCATGGATGTTGTTATCTCTTTCAATTGGATTTGCCAAAAATCTACTACTGAATTTCCCCTTCACTCTATTTTGATTTATTTTCTTTCATTGGTTTTTTTATCAGTCATGACTCATGAGTATGAACCTCCTCTTGTGAGGTGATCAATCGCATCAGTTCACAAGATGTTATGAGTTGGACAAGGAATTTTCAGCCATGGACTGCTTTTTTAGCAGCTCCTATTAGCTGTTTCAATAATTTGACTTTTGCGTCTAATATTTTAAAAGAACATAATACACTGTGCTAGCGGTAAATAAGTTAGTGTTGAATAATGTACTGCAGACATACGTATGTCCTGATTTATTCTGTTAATTAACTTTTACTAGCAGGCTACAGTGGGGCTGGTTAGAAACAAGAATGGAGGATCAACGAGTTTTCAACACAATTAAAGAAGCTATCAATTTGCATCAATGAAAGATCTAAAAAGTATATGATCAGTAGTGTTATTTTGTAACTGTGGTTGCAGGGAGTGGTTGGGCCGATTGGTTGCACAGTTTGAGGAAGGTGCGTAGCAGCTAATCAATAAGGTATGTGCAATTCATTATGTCATAAAAATCTTAATGAATCTCATTGCTCGTTTTATTTTTAATATGTTTTGTATTTTACCATAGCGTTAGCTGACTTATATAATTACCGTACCAGCTAAGCAGGGCTTAAACCGGTAAGCTTGATTCCTCTGGCGTCCTTTTCCCTAACAATCTCTAATCTCTCTTCCAGTTTGCGTGCTGCAGTAGCAGGGCACTGGGGCTGGGCACCAGCATCTCTGTCATCTCTTCCCATTGTGGCTGAGGTGCAGTAGCAGGATTCGATGGCATGTTTTGGCTTTCCCTTAGCAGCCGGCGAACTTGCTATCAAATGGTTACCAGAGAATAGGATTCTGTAGATTTTTTTTTTTTTGATCTCATATTTTTTTTTACTATGTTACTGTTAGGGATCACTGAGAAGGAAAGATGTTATGGGTCTATTAATTTAATCTTGTTTTACTTGTCATATTTGTATATTGGAATAAATTGAGACTGTCAGCTTGTTTCTCCGATTGAGATTGTTACAAAATATTTGTATTGGAATAAATTGCCTTTGGGAAATAAAAACACAAATCGATCTGTGGGTTATTAAGTTGCAGCAAATGGGAATGCAATTTGCAGCTAATCCTCTACTTCAGTTTGTTTGGGTGATTTTTTTTTTCTTACATGTGGTACAATGGGAGTCTCGTAGCTGAGACTGAGTATTTGATGGTTATGTGCTGCCGTAACGTTAGCACGGACATTATACTGGTACAGATAAAAGGAAGCAATCGGTTATTTATTTTCTCTTTTTATTAAATATTTTATCTCTCCTAATATTTAAGGGCTTGGGTTTATTTGAAATCTTACCTGGGTGGTTAGAGTACCGTAGAAAACCATTTAAACTTTATCAAAATTTGAAAGTATTGTACTGCTGGCCTCTAATAAAAAAAAGAAGAAAAGTCGCATTTATAACTGCAGTGGCTATAATTGATTGTCCGAGAAGATGCTAAAATTCACGGCTTGTTTTGTGGTTGGAGAAAGTACTAGTTTATCACAGTAACTCAAACCACCCAGATTTTGTTGTCCATCTTCCTTACTTTTGAATTTTGATACGACATTTCCAGAAAGACAACCAAAGTGCTTTGAACAGTTCATGTTGAAAAGTAAATATTCCTGTAATTCAAAACCAAACCTCATTAAACAAACAAACAAACAAACAAACAAGAGAACAGTCAGAGAACTGAAACCCAAAAAACGTGAACCAGAAACATCCAAGTTCATTGATCCATCGACGTCGTCCATGCTGATGTCGCTGACGACCCATCAACGCGGCTCCAAGTCAATAAGGGAGGCATCATTGATGGACATGGACTGTCCCCGACCTGCTGCCACCGCCCTCGCACCCTGGCGATCCGTCCCCGTCACGGGCGCGTCCGCCTCCGCGGTCACCGTGAGACCACGGCCCGGCATCGCGAAGGCTGGCGCGTTGGGGGCCGGTAGCGTAATGGAGCGGCTGTTGAGCATGACGACGACCGACGCCATGCTGCGGCGGAGGTGCGGATCCTCCTGGACGCAGAGCAGACCGACGTGGATGCACCTCAGCATCTCCTGCGCCCGACGCCCCTCCTCGGGGCACCCCTCCAGCAGCGGTTGCACGCTCCCACGGCTCCACTGCCTCCAAACCTGCCCATGCCATGCAAAACAAGGATAATAGGACTAGGGTATTAGCCTTAAAAGGAGTTAGGATATATACCAAAAAAAAGTTCTACTTGATGCTTCATCATCATGACAGTAATAAGAGGGATCCATACATAGGTAAGAAGATCTTCGGAGGGTCCTGAAGCATGCGTGTCCGTGTTGCGTCGTCCGGTGACTATCTCGAGGACAAGGACACCATAGCTGAAAACGTCTGATTTGGCCGAGAAGATGCCGTGCAGAGCGTACTCCGGCGCCATGTACCCACTGCATGCATTTCAAAGCCACGGTCAGCATGTCAGATTGTCAGGTTAACACAGATGATTACACCCACGCTCGTGATCACCACAGCTGGAGTCCACCGGCAGGCAAACTTACTAGGTTCCAGCAATGCGGCTGGTGTTTCCAACGCTGGAGTCGATACTAAACAGCTTTGCCAAGCCGAAGTCTGAGATCTTGGGGTTCATGTCGGCGTCCAGCAAGATGTTGCTCGCCTTGAGATCACGGTGGATGATGGTAAGCCTCGAGTCCTCGTGGAGGTAGAGGAGCCCTCGGCTGATCCCCTTGATGATCTTGTGCCTCAGTCCCCAGCCCAGCTATTGCTGCCGTGCAGGATCTGCGAGTTGAATTTACTGAAATTATTAGCAAATGGAGTGTCCTAGTGACCCTGGTGTGAAATGATAGTATTAAGAATCATGGTTGTCTAAAAATGTGGCACCAAAGACGATCTTGTCGAGGCTGTTGTTGGTAAGAAACTCGTAGACGAGGAGCCTCTCGTGTTCCTCGATGCAGCAGCCGAGCAGTCGCACCAAGTTCCTGTGCTGGAGCTTCGCCAACAGGAAAACCTCGTTCTTCATCTCCATCTGTCCTTGCTGCGAAGTTGCAGACAACCTCTTCACTGCAATCTCCTGCCCGTTTTGTAGCGTGCCCTGAAGAACGTTGAGACCGGATCAACAACTAATATGACGCACTGACGGGAAAGAATATCAGCTGCGTAGATTAGTTTTTAGGTTGCATGTTTAAAGTTAAGTTTCGTACTTTGTATACTGGCCCAAACCCGCCTTCGCCGTGCTTGTTTTCTTGTGAGAAGTTGTTGGTGGCAGCTCGTAGGGTGCTCAAATCATACAGGAGAGACTCTGAGCTTCTCATTTATTCGTCATCTTCACGTCCTGTTTATAATAGAACACGAAATGACCTCAAGCCTAAACATAGCACCATACTACTCATCAAATGTACTGACATTGTTTCACCACTTACTGATGCTTGCAATCTGGACATGCTTGTGTGGTTTTCTGTTCCTGTTGCAGAGATAGGCAACAACTAGCAGCAGCACCAGCAGCGCAACAGCGACAGGGATTGACACGAGAAGAACTGTCCTGACTGTTTGATTACTCCCTGAACAGAATCCACACGGGTGCACGGTAATTCAGAATAGAAGCCATTTCAGACTTTGCCAAGATTAGTCACCGTCCAAACTCTGGAATTCAACTCTTCTACTAAAAAGAAAAACGTTTTTCCGCATCTCATGTGGTCATGTTTGAAGAAGATGGAGAAATCTCATCGTCAATTTTGCCGAGTCAAGATGAGAGCAAGTGTCAACTATCACGGCGACAACAGCGGAGTTCAGATCTCGGAGCCACAACAAGCATCAACTATGAAAAGTGACTGGATGGCAGAAGATCCTAAGTGTCAACTATCAAACGCGTCAGGAAAGTGACGGGACCACGGGAGATATGAGATTGGAGGAGTTGCATTGTGGATGGACTCACCGTCGCTTCCTGGACCCGAGTGGTCACTTCCGTTGACGAACCCGCCTCCCGGGGCCGGCGCCGGCGACATCCAGTTGTCTCCAAATCGGCGACATCTTCACGAAGGGCGTTACCGCGTCTGAGCCGACCGCGAACATCCGCGGGGACTCGAGCGCCGCCTTCTTCGCGAGGTTGTTCATCAGCGCGCCGAGCCGCGGCGTGAACTGGCCAAATATCTATCCAAAAGTTAGCATTGTTATCTTTCCCCACTGTTACTATTATTATTATCCTGTAATAAAGATCTAAAACCAAAAGTTAGTGTAGTTACCTTTTTTTGCAGTTACTATTGTCATTGCCCTATAAAGATCTTTAAACTGTATCAGTTGTCTCCAAACCGTGTGTAGTCTTGCTGATTTTGTCTCCCAGTCCTTTTCCGTTGGTACAATCTGAATTCCTTATCACACACATTTAATTTGAAGGGCACATCCCACCCAAACGAAGATATTGAAGATCAAGGGTGCAATTAAGTTGAGATTGATTGATTAGCACAATACTCTTAGTTAGTACGCCTGTTTAGCTGCACCGTTATAGCCGGTGATCTGTGTCAGTGTGCAGCCGTGCAGTGACCTCGACATCTCGCCGTCGTTTGCCGCCGGTTTGTGTTGTATGAACTCTAACCTCTCTTAATGAAGCACTTGCAAAGCACGCTTTCGAAAAAAAAAATAGCACAGTACTCCATTAGATTAGTCCTGGTGGGATTTAATTCGAATGCAAGCTGCGCTACCTACGATTTGGGGGAAAAGGTCAATAATGAAGAAAGGTCGCTGACGTCAATGTCCAATACAGGTCGATCTCCTCTTTGCTCCGAATTACACGCAGCAAAGGCCAACGAGCCAACGACCAAATCATCTTCCAGCTGCATTTAAAGAGAAGTATTCTTCGGTCACCCTTTCATACTATGCATACGCAATAAGCAAATAAAACAATGGTCATCACCACTGAAGTGCCTTTAAAGAGCACAGAAGGACGCAGCAAGAGCAGAGAAGTGCCTAAGCATTAGCAACTGTACGTTAGCGACCAAAATTAGCGATTTGGCATCAACAGAAACCTTCCTCAGCTAGCCATGCACAGCCTTCTTCCGCTCCTTCTCCTCGGCTGGTGGTGTCTCCGCCTCACCGCAACAACTAACGCCGACAACCTCAAGTTCTACATCGGCACCGAGTGCTCGAATAACATGAACTACACGAGCGGCAGCGCGTTCCAGGCCAACCTCGACGCGATCCTCTCCTCCCTCCCAGACGCCGCAGCCGCGTCCTCTGGGTTCGCCGAGAACACCACCGGCGCCGCCGCGCCGGACAAGGCGTACGGCCGTGCCGTGGCGACGTTGGCGCGTCGGACTGCCGCTCCTGCCTCAACGACACGGCGCATGAGATGGCCAGCAAGTGCCCGGGCCAGAAGAACGCCATGCTCATCTACGAAGGCTGCATGCTGCGCTACTCCAACGCCAGCTTCGACCCCTACACGTTCAACCTGATCTTCCAGTGGGCGAACGACGAGAACGTGACGCAGCCGGAGCGGTTCATGTGGCTGCTCGGCGTGCTGATGAGCAACCTCGTCAGGGAAGCTTCGTGACGCTCTATGGCTTGGCCCAGTGCACGCGGGACACAAACGCGGCAAACTGCAAGCTGTGCCTCGCCATTCTTGTCGATAAGATCCCCAAGTGCTGTAATGGGAAGAAGGGCGGCCGGCTCTTCTCGCCGATCTGCCAGCTCCGGTTCGAGATTTACCCGTTCTACGACCCCCTGGCCGCCCAGGCGGCCATGTCACCAGCGCCGGCGCCACGAAGTGGGCCAGTCAACGGCAGCGACCTTCCCGGCCCACAAAACACTGGTAAGTTGAACTACCACTACAGTGGCCGTGCCAGTGGACTGTGGACCCCAAATTATGCGTGTGGCTCTAGCGAAGTCCAGGACTGGCCCAGCTGGGCCCCGTCACTATCGTTGGGCCCTCGCCAGCCAGCCCATCAATCAAATGGTAGAAGTCGTAATCCTATTGACTCCGCAAGAGCGCACGCAGTCACGCACTGCCCCTGCTGGTGCGTGGGTGCACCTAGACCTAGAAATGGAAGTCACGCTCCTGTCCAATAAGATATTTTGACTTTTCTAAATACATTATTTCTGTTATGCACTTAAATTCATATGCATGTGAACTACAAGACAAAATTCCTGAAATTTTGTTTTGTAGTTCACATACAAGTGAAATTTGTTATTTTCGTATGATTTTTTTTTTTCTAAAAATGGTTTTACATCTCAACTTTGCATGTGACCACATATGTCAATGAACTATAGATATGCCAAGTTTCAAATTCTTTTGAGTTATACAAGTGCATTTTGAATTGGTTTTCATGTTTTCACCAAAGATGTGGTTCCCATCATATATTTCCACTAGTTAGCTAACAACTAATTGAAGGCTTGACAAAAAAAATAACATTCATATCTAGAAGCTACAACCCTGCAACAAACAAGTTAGAGCAGCAGGTATAGAAATTCAGTGCAGTGACCAAATACCAGACACGTCCGGTATTAATACCGGACACGTCCGATATTCACGGGTTTGCCCGACCAGCTCTCAACTTGCTCCGATTGATCTCTCTTTTCAAACCAAGGTCCAGACCACTATCGGTAACCCGCAGATAAGCTCAAACAACACACAAAGATCACAAATACCAAATGTAGAGAGAGATCGAGACACGGTATTTGTTTTACCGAAGTTCGGACTCCGTCGAGTCCTACTCTCCGTTGAGGGGGCTGCGAGCGACCCAGCGAAGGTCAGCTATAGAAGACCACGAAGGCCACTCTAGCCGGAGTCTTTTTCAACTCCTTTTTCTCCTTCCACTAGTTGATTCCATCCCTTGCGGCGGTGGAATCGAACTGTTACAAACTTTTCGAGGCACACCACAATCTCTTGGGTGCTCTCCGGCGACGCCTAGCCGTCTAAGACCAAAGAGTCCAAAAGTAGCAAATGCAAATCACGAGATCGACAAATATGCACAAGTGCTCAAGGGTGGCTTGCTTTCAATTTTGAATCTCACTCAACCCACAAGATGATTTTGCAAGTTTGAATCACTCACTCACTAAGAGAGGGTTGGAGAGTGTTGTCAAGGCTCAAAAATGTGTGAGGTTGTCAGCAGAATCAGCCACCTCCAAAGGTGGAGGCTAAAGGGTATTTATAGCCCCTTTGAAAAACTAGCCGTTATGTAGCCATTGGGCAATACTGGACACGTCCGGTATCTGCCGTACAGCCCCAACGGTAACTTTGTCAATGTCGTTGTGAGGCGTCGGAACTCCCGACGAGCCAAGCCGAGACAACGAAGAAATTGCTGTGACAGGGCAAATACCGGACACGTCCGGTAGGTATTGCCTGCACAGTGCCAACAGTCACTGAGTCAGTGGCGCAAGTGAGGCGTCGGAACTCCCGACGAACCAACCCGAGAAAGCTAAGGAAATTGCTGTGGCTGGGAAAATACCGGACACGTCCGGTATTGCCAGACCAGCAACACCAAGTTAGATCTTATGTCTCTCAAACACTCAAAACTCAAAACACTTATGAATGATTATCTATCAACATGATGCATCTCTCTTAATAGTACGGCATACCTATAACTCAAGTTTAACTGAAAAAGGAATTTGAAGCGCTTGAGTTGAATTTTCTTGAACCGAAATGCCATAGCTTTCAATCTTCATCAAGAGAGGGTGTCAACATGTCGACTTTAATTTTATCCTTGAGCATAGTCATCTTGACCATTTTGACTTGATTCTATTCAATAAATGTGAATTGGCTTCAAAGTTATCAAATCATCCATTTATAAAAGTTATGTAGGATTTGATTCTCCACTTCAATATGACCAATATGGTTTGATCGGTGCCTTGACTAAATGCAAGTACTTCCTTCTTTACCTTAGCTAGGTTCCTTGATCACCAAGCCATCGCTTGCCCTTCACCCTTGCTTAGTACCTCGAAGCCTTTCCTTGCTATCTTCACCATCTCAAGCCATCTAGCTACATCTGGTGTCGAATCATTCATTAAACTCATTTGTATACATGTCTTTAACTTAGCAAGCTTTAAAAGGTGAAACCAATCCATATGCAATCCCTCACGTCTCATTAGTTATTATTCACCGTGCTTGCTTTCATATGAGTCATCGAAATCCCACAATAAACAAGCATTGCATGAATTACATTTGCATTGTTGTCTTGTGTTTGAACTAGATTGTTTTCAACAATACATCATTTTGGCTTTCATTAAGTACCTGTGAGATAACCTATTATTTGTCCACACTTAGCAAACGGGTTAGACCTTTAATCACGTTATCATTCAATCATCCAAAACCCACTAAAGGGCTAGATGCACTTTCACTATCAAAGTAGATATATTATTATTTTTTAGTCAAAATATAATCTATCAAAATAACAAATAAATAATTTATTTTATTCTCATGAGATATTAATAATTTAAATTAATTGTCAAAGTGTGCTTCCTTAAGAGAAGAAATTTTCGTAATTGCTAAACAATAAAAATATGTATCTATCACTCATGCATGATTGTATTCATGATCTCCATGTGGCATACAATATGTATGTTTGTTTTGAGATAACTTTTTACCTATTAGTCACATCAGCGGGCAATTAAAAATATATGTAGGCATATATATCTAAAAATAATTTGGTGGGATATTTTAACTTATATTTCATAATGACTAAGGTGTAATTCTATAAAAGGCAATTCTATCAACAGCCCACATCTGAGGTTTTTAAAAATTCTAAATTTTGAATTTCAAAATCTAAGAACTAAAAATGGACACTTTGATTATCTTTCCTAATAATAAATTTGGGTAACTACGAAGAAATAGAAAAGATCCGATGACTCCGTTGTCGTTCATTTTGATTATCTTTCACAATAATAAATTTGGTTAATTATGAAGAAATAGAAAAGATCGAACGACTCCGCTGTCAATGATGGTTGGACTCTAATAAATGGATGGTCTAATGTTTCTGATTTATTAAATGGATTAGATCTTTTCTAAACGTGTCTCGCGCGTAGAGACTACATCGAGGAAGCATATTACTGAATTATACTCAATTCCGATCGCGTGTGGCACGAGCAGGTTTGGGGCCAATGGAGCCATCAGAGCGTGTCGCAGTTGCTCGAGGGCTGCCCAGCCGATGGGCCGGGCCCGCAGGAGATGTTGAGGTGCATCCACGTCGGGCTGCTCTGCGTGCAGGAGGACCCACGCCTCCGGCCAAGCATGGCGTCCGTCGTCATCATGCTCAACAGCCGCTCCATCACGCTGCCCATTCCCACGGTGCCGGCCTTTGTGAGCCCAGCCGAAGGGCCGAGGGCGGCTGCTCCGGAGCCGTCGATCGACGAAGGGTCTGTCTCTGACTTGGAACCTCGTTGATGGTGTACTGCTGCTGCATGGAGGACGTCAATGAATCACTGCTACTATTCTTGTTGAATTGAAGGTACGCGAGTAGCCTTCATGTAAATTCCAAAGGCAGCTAGGTCAAGTAGTAGAGGGAACAACATTAATCGCATCAATATATTTCTCGCTGAGTATGGAACTGGTTTGGAAATAGCCATCCATCATTTGGACTCCTAACTGTAGCGGCTCCTGAAGCCTGATCAATGATCATTACTGGAATTCATGATAAACGTCATAGAGAAAATTTCTTATTTGGCCCTAGTTTAAAGTTGCATTTCTTCCTTGGCCCCGAAACAAAATTTGTTACCTATTTGGCCTCACTTGAAGTTTCGTTTTCTAATCTGACCTTACCCTCATCTCCTGCCTCTAACACCGTTAAGTGGCACATGAAATGACCAAACTGCCCCTGAGACATTATGAGAAACCAAAGGTCACCCAGGCAAATTTGTTATGCTGCCCCTAAGACATTTGGTTTCTCATAATGTCTCAAATGACCAAATTTGTTATGCTGCCCCTGTGACCTTTGGTTTCTCATAATGTCTCAGGGGCAGTTTGGTCAATTTATGTGCCACTTAACGGTGTTAGAGGCAGGAGATGATGGTAAGGTCAGATTAAAAAATGAAACTTCAAGTGAGGCCAAATGGGTAACAAATTTTGTTTCCGGGCCAAGGAAGAAAGTCAACTTTAAACTAAGGCCAAATAAGAAATTTTCTCAACATCATAAGGGCTTCTAGGACGCCCTTTCGTGCTCCATGGGAAGATTGTTACTAGCAACTCCAGCAATACCCTAAAATCGATTTTTAGAGCTTCTAATTTTGGGGTGATTTATTTTGTGAAGTTAACCCCCAAAATTAGAGCCCTACTTTCTATTTTTCTCTATTTTTGCTCTCTTCGCTCAAATGGTTTGTCCAACTCGAAGTTCAAACATAGCGATTCAAATATAGAAGACACCAAAGGCAAGGGGTCTGGGCTCAGGAATAATAGTTAGCAATTGCAAATCGAAAATGTAGTTCATCATTGCACAATCCAATTGCCTCGGTCAAAATTGCGTAATCCAAATTGCCTCGGTCAAAATCAGAACCCAAAAACTGTTCCATACCAAGTTGCATCTCTATATTAGTTCGGGTAGCCCAAGTGGTACAAAACAGTTTGACTTTTATCTCCTTTTATTTTATAGTAGAGTGATAATAACGACAAGAATTGCTACGGCGGTGCACATACCAATTGATATCGTAAATCAAGCAATCCACAATTATGCATGCATGTCACGCCAAAAATATAATATTATTTTGTGTCATGGACTCATGATTAATATATTGTCCCTCTATGCTATGGATTAACTTGGACATAATAGCACAAAAGCAAAAACAAAAAAAAAAGTTTTTAAAAAATAACACAAAATCATACAAACCCAGATAAGACATGAAATTCTTGCTTATAATTAAACTCTAACATCATAAACAATTCTGTACATAAGAAGATACTCTCTTTGATTTAAATATAGAAATAATGTTTATTTAAATGGAGTGCAGTCTAAGAAGATTATTAAGTAGTGTAGTAGTAATCTAAGCTAGGCCTACGTAGTCCAATTCTACGGATCCCAGCCACAGCTGCCCGTCCTTCTCAGAGACGTCACTCAGGGTCACACCCTTGGCCGCCGTCAGCTCCTCCACCGTAGTCCCGTCTACACCGAGCCGGACGCCAACAAGATGCTTCATTGGAGGCGCCGTCGTGTCGAGCCGCGCCTTCTCCTGGTTCAGCGCTACCCAGTAGCCGCCCCTGGTGTCGCGCCTCACGTTATCCGGGTAACCAGGCAGGTCCGCGAGGAGCTCATGTTGGCGTCCTTGGGCCCCTTGAGCCAGTACCTGAACGCCTGGCACGGTACGGTGTGCGCCACCACTACATGCGTCCTGTCGGTGCTGACCGCCACGCCGTTGGGGTACGGCAGGTCGGCCTTGAGCACGGTGACTTGCTTCGTCCGCGCATCGTACTTGAGCAGCCGCCCCGTCGCGTCGGCGTTCATCATAATCTCGGTGTTGAACCTGCGCGCGTAGGTGGTGCTGCTGTCCGTGAAGTATACGTCGCCGGTGGCCTGATCGACGTCGAGCCCGTTGACGAAGTGGAACGGCACGCCGTCTGCCGCTTGCGTCGCCAGCACCTGCGCCCACTTGAGGACGCGGCCGTCCGAGACGCCGGCGTAGGGGCCCTGACCGCGGCGGTCGAAGGCGAGGCTCTCAGCGCCGGTGACGCCGTCGGGCAGCGGCAGGTGGAAGCTCCAGCGCGTGGGCGTGGTCTTGATCGGCTCGGAGGCGCAGAACGACGCTGGGAGCAGGAGCGCGAGCACGACGGCGAGTAAGAGCGACGCCGCACGTTTGATGCGCCCCATCTCGACTACGTTGTCAGTTGGCCAATTGAGCTACGTACTTTGGTTTGATGCGACGGCGAGGCGGGAAGGTAGGTGCCGTTTTATAGGCCTAGCGGTGCGCAGCGGCCGTGTCGGACTCGGACGCGGCCTCGTCCTTGTTTTCCTTGCCAGGTTCCGATCCGATATGTTGTGACTCCACTCTCCACCTCGAGTCCGACTCGCTAAACTGATTTGCGTCCATGGGGGGTAGGAATATTATATAGCGTAACGTGTTTGTTTTTTAATTTGAATTTGAGCAAAAAAAAATTTACAGCCCCTGTAATTTCAATGGAAAGAGCAGAAATGAAGGATCACGTCGTCTTCGTCCATGCTAAACCCTGCAATCCATCAACGTGCCTCCAAGTCAGAGACGGAGACTTTGTTGATCGACGTCGACGGCTCCCCTGTGGGGACTACGAAGGCCGGCTTGGTTGGCGGCGACATTGTGACGATGCGGTTTCTGAGCATGAGGAGGACGGACGCCATGCGGGGCCGGAGCTGCGGATCCTCCTGGACGCAGAGCAGCCCGATGTGGATGCACCTCAGCATCTCCAGCCTGTCCGGTTCCTCCGCCGGGTAGCCATCGAGAAGCTGCAGCACGCTGCCGAGGCTCCAGTGCCTCCAAACCTGTCCGTGCGGCCGTGCCCGCGCGCCCCATACATACATGATCAAAATTAGCTCGCCATTGCAAGCAGTGATGCGTGTTCTGATTCCAAGGTTACACTTACCAAGCTTAGCAGATCTTCAGAAGCTCGCCGGCCCGTGACGATCTCCAGGACAAGGACGCCGTAGCTGAAAACGTCTGACTTGGTAGAGAAGATGCCGCGATAGGCGTACTCTGGTGCCATGTATCCGCTGCATCTCGGAGACATGGCATGTCAGGACTCAGGATGCATGTACAAATGGAGCCACGTATATATCTCTCTATTGGAAAAACTGGACATAGACACGTTTGAGGAAAAAAGAAGAAGAATTAAGGAACTTGGAGACGCCAAACTTACTAAGTTCCAGCAATATGTCTCGTGTTTTCTGGGCTCGATTCCATCTTAAATAACTTGGCCAAGCCAAAGTCGGAGATCTTGGGGTTCATGTCTGCGTCTAGCAAGATGTTGCCCGGCTTGAGATCACGGTGGATGATCGTCAGCCGTGAATCCTCGTGAAGATACAGAAGCCCTCGGCTGATCCCTTCGATGATCTTATACCTTTGTCCCCAGCTTAACTGCTGTTGCGTTTTAGGATCTGAAAGTTTGGTTTATCTCACTTAGTAGTTAGTAAACAAATGACCAAGTGATATGATATGAAAATAAAATGATAGTGATCACTGGTTCATGCACCGAAAAGGATTTTATTGAGGCTCTTGTTGCTGAGGAACTCGTAGACGAGGAGCTTCTCTTCTTCATCGATGCAGAAACCGAGTAGGCGCACCAAGTTCTTGTGTTGGAGCTTTGCAACGAGGACAATCTCGTTTTTCATTTCCACAAGTCCTTGCTGTGAGATTGTTGACAGTCTTCACAGCAATGTCCTGCCCATTTTGCATCGTGCCCTGAAGAATATTGATGTCAGACCTTCATGTGTTTTGTGCTTATTTGGCAGCCACGCCAAAAGAAATGACTATTTGGCATGTTGGGCATTTTGCTAAGTTAAAATTCAGGCTGCAGGATTGAAGTTACTTTGTAGACCGGTCCAAAACTGCCTTTCCCGAGCATATTTTCTTCTGAAAAGTTGTCAGTGGCAGCCCGCAGAGTACCTAGATCGTACTGGAGAGTTTCTGAACCTCTCATTTCTTCGTCACCTCCATATCCTGTTTATATAAGATCGAGGAAATGAAAGAGTCAACTCAAATCTGAAGGTTACAGCACATTGTTCCAAAGATACGCTGAAGTTGTTTCAGCACATACGCTTGTTTGTAGTTCTGTTCTTGCAGATACAGACGGCAAGAAGCAGCAGCAGCAGCAGCAGCAGCAGCAGTGTGAGAGCAACAGGAACTGAGACGAGGAGAGCTGTATTCCTGACCGTGCGCCGACTGCTTCCTGGGCCTGACGTGGTGGAAAATTCAGAACGAAGCTGTTTCGACCTTCTTCGAATATGTTTTTTTAAGAGAATTGCTCCGGGACTCCTCTTTATAAAAAATTGTGCGCATCTCAAAGCAGCTCATTCATCAATAAATTATTTTTTTATTATTTTGCACCTGGGTGCTGCATGGGCCTGGCCCGTCCAAGCCTAACCCGTGCCCAGAAAACCAGAACTGATCCAGAATGAAAGTCACGCGTCCAGGATTGAATCTATCGGTGTTTTTGACCGGGGGTCCTCAACCAATCAGTGAATTTGAACTGCGTGCCTCTAATCCCGGATGGTGATGCAAAGAGACACAAGGTTTATACTGGTTCAGGCAATCGGTGCCCTACGTCCAGTTTGAGAGATCGATCTTGTATTCCTTGCACCGAAGTGCTTGTAGTAGGGGGTTACAAGCTGGGCGAGAGAGGGAGCTAGTCCCAGGTCTCTGCGTGGAGCGGTGCGGACTGCTTGAGACGTTGCTCTCAGGCAGCGGAGAAGCGTGTGTCTGGATCTACGTGAGCCTATGCGTGAGTTCGTCCATCTTCCGCCCCCGGTCTCTCCTTTTATAGTTGAAGGGGGGGGGAGTAGGGGCGATACATGCGTTTGCTATGCAGCGTCTTGTGAGCGGAGGTGGCGTGTCTGAGTCCTGTAGCTTGCTACTGTGGCGGCGTGGTCAACGGAGTGGTCTTGTCCTTGATGCACTGGAGCAACGCGCTGGTCACACCCGATCTTGTGCGACGTGGGAGCTCCAGTGATAACTTGGCGCAGGGCATGGCTGACGACGTGCCAGTCGCTATACGTTCATAGCGTAAAAAGCCGAGGCTCAGTTGGTGCCGAGGCCGAGCCATCGTAGGGGGCTCGGCGGGCGCAAATCTCGAGGCTGCCGAGGCCCTGAAGTGGATTGCCGAGGCTTGGAGGGAGCAGTTGGTCCTATACACTGATTTTGAGGCTATAGTGACCCGGACTTGACTCCCCACGCCTCGCTGTTCCTGGAGCAGGAATTAGGTGGCACAGTGCAGTACGGGCGCCAGTCATGGGCGCAGTGCTGAGCATAGTGTCCGGTAACCCCTGCTCAGTCCTGTCTCCCGTCCCGTCGGCTGCTCTGCTGCACTGCGTCGATGTGCGGCTGACGTTGCGGGAGTGGTTGGACGCGTGACGTTTTGTTAGAGAAGTCGGTCGAGACGGAGGCGATGAGGTTGTTGCCGGGCCGGCCTCGAGCGAGTCGGAGAATCGGTACTTCGTCTGAGGCTTTATGCGCGGGGCCTCGGGCGAATCGGAGAATCGGTAACCCGTCCGAGGCCTAGCGGGGCGGGGCCTCGGCGGGAGGGCCTCGGCGAGAGGGCCTCGGCAAGGCGGAAGGTTGGCCTTTCGCCCGAGGCCTTTGCGGCGCAGACCTCGGGCGAATCGGTGAATCGGCCGAGACCTCGTGGTTGTCCCTTGGCTTTGATTTTTGCAAGGTCTAAGCAATCTTTTCGGTTCTTGCTTAGGGTACCCCTTTTTATGGTATCCGACAGTAGCCCCCGAGCCTCGAGGAGAGTGCGAGCACTCTCCCTGAGGTTTTGTCGAGATTCTGGCTTACCGCGACTCCCGTCGGGATTGTGTTTTGTACTCGTGGTTCCGGTGGGTGCGCGCTAGCGCACCCGCCGGGTGTAGCCCCCGAGGCCCTGGAGGAGTGGATTTACTCCTCCAGGGCCTTTTCTCTGTTGAGTAAGGAGTTTTATCGCATTTTCTAGGCCCATGAGTACGAGTTCGGGTCACTGGACCTTGGCTTAGTTGCAGGAAGAGCCCCCGAGCCTCTGCTCGGAGCGAGAGGGCGATCAGTGGTTTCCCTGTATTTTTTGGTGGCCCTCACGCGTCCTTTTCGGTCGGAAGGAGGGGTGGAATATGTCAGGCTACCCTCGGTGGGCGCGAGCAGTGACATCTCCGGTGAGCTGTTATCGGGTCAGTCCAAGTGGAGGCCCGTGCCCCATTCGATAGGGGTCGGCTAACGGTCCAGAGACACACTCCAAAAGTACCAAAGGGCTTCTCTAGTGGGTCCCAGGGCCGTTCGATAGGCCCCGGGGGCTTGATGCCTCCCTACGATGGGATCCCATTCGGAGACCTCCCTGTCGGTCTCGGACATGACTTAGGGCTTCCCAAGCACTTGCTTGCTTGGCCATTGGCCATGTACGGGCTTGCCCACAGTCATCCCTGACCCTATTTGTCCTGGGGTGGCTGTCGAAACCTTTGGGGGCCCAGCCTTCGAACCCCTGGATCGTAACGGGCTCGGTGCCCTTTTTATCGCGTTTTTCGGAGCCTCCGAGTGCGAGCTTGGGTTGCTTGTTTTCGTTCTGGGTGCAGGAAGAGCCCCCGAGCCTCCGCACGGAGCGAGAGGACGGTCAGGAATTCTCCTGGCTTTTTGTGCAACCCTCGCGCATCCTTTTCGTTCGGAAGGAGGGGTTGTTTGCCGAGCCCTCGAGTGCGAGCCTGGGTCGCTGGGTCTCGGCAAGGTTGCAGGAAGAGCCCCCGAGCCTCTGCACGGAGCGAGAGGGCGATCAGGAGTTCCCCTGGCTTTTTGTGCGACCCTCGCGCATCCTTTTCGTTCGGAAGGAGGGGTTGTTTGCCGAGCCCTCGAGTGCGAGCCTGGGTCACTGGGTCTCGACAAGGTCGCAGGAAGAGCCCCCGAGCCTCTGCACGGAGCGAGAGGGTGATCAGGAGTTCCCCTGGCTTTTGTGCGACCCTCGCGCATCCTTTTTGTTTGGAAGGAGGGGTTGTTTGCCGAGCCCTCGAGTGCAAGCCTGGGTCGCTGGGTCTCGGCAAGGTTGCAGGAAGAGCCCCCGAGCCTCTGCACGGAGCGAGAGGGCGATCAGGAGTTTCCCTGGCTTTTTGTGCGACCCTCGCGCATCCTTTTCATTCGGAAGGAGGGGTTGTTTGCCGAGCCCTCGAGTGCAAGCCTGGGTCGCTGGGTCTCGGCAAGGTTGCAGGAAGAGCCCCCGAGCCTCTGTACGGAGCGAGAGGGTGATCAGGAGTTCCCCTGGCTTTTTGTGCGACCCTCGCGCATCCTTTTCATTTGGAAGGAGGGGGTGGAATATGTCAGGCTACCCTCGGTGGGCGCGAGCGGTGACACTTCCGGTGAGCTGTTATCGGGTAAGTCCGAGTGGAGGCCCGTGCCCCATTCGATAGGGATCGGCTAGTGGTCCAGAGACACACTCCAAAAGTATCAGAGGGCTTCTCTAGTGGGTCCCAGGGCTGTTCGATTGGCCCCGGGGGCTCGGCGACTCCCTACGGTGGGATCCCATTCGGAGACCTCCCTGCCAGTCTCGAACACGACTTAGGGCATCCCGAGCGATTGCTTACTCGGGCCTCGGACATGTACGGGCTCGCCCATAGTTGTCCCTAACTCTGTTGTCCTAGGGTGGCTGTCGAGACCCTCGGGGGCCCAGCCTTCGAACCCCTGGAGCGTAACGGGCTCGGCGCCCAGTTCCTTAGTCTGAAAGGAATCGGGTGGGGGGATATTCCCCTCCCATCGGCTGACAACGGCGGGCGCGCCTTTTGATGAGGAAAAAGGTGGGCGCATGGGTGGTTAAATCGGATCTAGTTTAACTGTGCCAGATTTGAGGGAAACTTCCCTGATTTCATCGCCCGTCCGTTTAGTCCCCTTCCTGCATAAATACGCAACGAGCCTCGCCCCTCCCCTCCTTACCTTGCCTGCATTCGCTTTTGCTGCCCCCGAGCTGTTGCTAGGATCAGAGAGCACCAGGGAGAAGAAGGGAGAAGGGCGAGGGAGAGAGGGAGAGAGAGAGAGAGAGATTTACCACCATAGCAGCATCCTCCACCGCGCAATGGCCGGCGGCCCTGTCATCCTCCCGGTGGATCCTTGGGATCCGTCCGACGTGTCCGTGGAGATGCTACGGTCGCTCGTCGACGACGGCCTTCTCCGCCCGATCACCGACCCCGATAGGCCAGAGTGGATTGCTCCGTCGGGCAAGCCGGAGCCGAGGCCACGCAAAGGGTACGTCGTGAGCTTCGTGTCTTTCCACGAGCGTGGTCTCGGCATGCCGGCGAACCGATTCATGCGGGCGCTCCCGCATTACTACGACATGGAGCTGCAAAACTTCAACCCCAACTCCATCGCGCAGGCGGCCATCTTTGTCTCCGTCTGCGAGGGGTACTTGGGCATTGCCCCCCATTGGGAGCTGTAGCTCCATCTCTTCCGGGCAGGGCATACCACCAAGCTGACGGGCACACCAGGTACGAGGAAGACGATGAGGGCCGGCGGCTGCACTCTCTAGGTGCGCCAAGACCGGCAACACCTTTACATCCCGGCCCAGCTCACGTCAACCAATCACCGCTGGTACACCAGCTGGTTCTACCTCCGCCACGATGACAATGGACTTCCCCCCTATACCGGGTAGATCGTGGAGGACTATCTAGAGAAGTGGAGGTATGGCGTTCCGAGGGAGGATCAGCCCAAGCTGCAGCCGCTCCTAGAGGGCCTGGAGAAGCTGCAGAACCGCGGCCTTACGTCGGCTAAGGTCGTGGCTGCCTTCCACCGTCAGAGGGTGCTGCCGCTGATGGCTTGGCGGCGGCGCCTATTCGACATGAGCCGGGTGAGTCGATCGAGGGCATCCGGATGTCCATCGTCCCCCTCTCCGATTTGGAGATTCTACGGCGGGCGAGGGAGATGGTGGAGGGGCGGCTGAAGAGCGGTGGTCTGACCCCTATCGCGATGCGCCCGTCGCAGGGGTATCTTTCTCTGGTAAGTCACGTGCTGCTGTGGCCCCTGAGGTCTCCTCGTTCCTCGCTGTTTTCCCGTTCCCTTACTTGCGTTCGCCGTTCCTATAGGGGATGAGGGACGTGCGAGCCTCCCCGCCGCCCATTCCTAAGGACGCAAAGCGGCGGGCGGTGAACCAGGGTGTAGAAGAAGAAGAAGGATGCCGAGGAGGCAAAGCATAAGAGGAAGATCCTCGAGCGCGAGCAGCTGGAGAAGCGCCGCCGATAGCAGAGGTAGGAAGGTCTCCCGGTGGAGGCGTCTCCGTCGGCGTCGCTGTCGGCGGACTCTTTGGGTGAGGATGACGAGAGCGAGGGGGGGCTGGGTCCCCTGGACCATCTCCCGATGTCGGGGGGACAGCGCCTGGGGCGTCGGTGAGCAGCCCGACATTTCTAGGAGGAGGAGGAGAGGACGCCTCGGTGTCGGCGATCGCCCTCCCCGGGTCCGAGGCCATCACGCCCGAGGCACGGGCGTTAGGGAAGCGTGTCGTCAGCCCGGTGGGCTCGACGGCAGAGGTGGAGCAGATGATGGTGGGGGTGACGTAGATGCCCCCGCAGAAGATCGAGGGGGCGCTGGGGTTCGGCGGAGACCGGCCGGCCCCGGTGGACATGGAGGCTGTGCCTCTGCCGCCACCACCGCCGTTGCAGAGGAGGGTAGCAGTGCCGAAGCGGTTGCATCCCCGTTCGAGGTGAGCATTTTTTGGCGGAGTTTGTAGTATCTCCCGCTCACCCCTTGGTCGTACACTGATCTTGGGAGTGTTTTTGCTTTCAACCAAAAGCGTCAAGTGGAGGTGCCTGCCTTGGCGCCACGTAAGGCGCTTAAGGTGAGCTCCAGCTCCACTGCTTAAGGGTGCGTGCCCCGATGGAGGCGCAGACCGCTGTGCAGAATGGTGCGGCGTCGGCCTGGAGGAGCCAGTCGCCCAAGGAGAGGCTCCCGAGGCAGCCACGGAGCGGGCGGGCGAGGAGGCGCCCAGGACCTCTCGAGGCCGAGGTGGCCGAGGCCAGGGCTCTGAAGTCGAGGTGCCTAGCGCTGGGCCCCCGGGACCATCGAGGCCGAGGTGGTGGAGGCGAGCGCGGCGGACCCGGTGGCCCGGGATACGGAGATGGAGGCGGGGCAAGCTTTGGTGCCGCCCCCGGCCCAAGACCTGCCACCATCGCAGGAGAGCACCCGGGAGGTGGAGGTTCAGGCGACCTCCTCCGATGATACTTCCCGGGGAAAGGAGGAGGCAAATGCCGAGGCGGCCAGTACCGTGGAGCAGCTAGTTCCAGCTTCTGGCGAGGGAAGCTCAGCCCTCGTCCAGGTACGACCTGAGCCCCACGGGTGGGACCACCCGCGTGTATCGTGGCTGAGCCAGGACGACCCTGAGGGGGAGCCTCTGTTCTCCCTCGAGGATGCGGCCGAGGGGGGGGCGCTGGGCCTCCTTCGAGCAATATCGCCGGCTGGTGGTGCGGTCGCTGCGAACAGCGCTGTCCGTCAAGGACGATGATATGTCCGGCGTCGCCCAGGTACGCGTCTTCTTTCCTCGTGTGGTGTCGTCTTGTTCTGAGTCTCCTCACAGTGCATGACCCCTGTTCTGCCTATCCAGGAGCTCGAGGCCCGGTCCCTCGGGAAGTCGTTGTTCCTCCATCGAGAGAGGGACGTCTGGGACCAACTCTGGCAGCAGAAGGACCTGCTCGCTAATGCCAATGAGCTTTTGTCGGCATGGAGCGCGGAGGCGGAGGACCTCCGCCTTCGCCGTGCTGATATGAAGGACGAGGCGGCCACGGCTCGGGAGCAGGCCACCCCTTTGGCGGCGCGATTCAAGGAGCTAGAGGAGGAGCTGACCTGAGTGGCCGGTGAGCGGGACGCCTTCAGGTCCCAGGCTGAAGAGGCGACGGTCTCTGCCAAGGCCATCGCCGGGTAGTTAGGGAAGGAGCAGGGCGTGCTTCTGCTGACGAAGGGTGCCCTGGACGAGGCCCTCAAGGTGGTTGAGGCCTCCTAGGTCGATGCCTTGGTTTGGAAGGAGAAGTGTGAGGGTGAGTTTTGTTCCCTTTGTTTTACTTGTTTTTCTTGCATTCGACCCCTAACTCCCCAATGTGGTACAGAGCTGGAGAAGGAGGCTTCTAGGGCGGTCGAGGCCTCTCGGGTCGAGGTCCAGTGCTGGAAAGAGAAAGCGGAGGCCTCTCAGGTCGAAGTCCAGCGCTGGAAAGAGAAAACCGAGGGTGAGTCCCATAGGGCTTCGGCCCTGTTTGGCTTATTTTTCTTTTGCGCTTGACCCCATCCTGCTTGTTTTGGCGCAGTGTTGGAGAAGGAGGCTTCCCGGGTGCCCGAGGCCTCAGCCGCAGTGTAGGCGGCGCTCGAGGCCGAGACCGGGGAGCACGACGCGCTGCAGAGCGCTGCCCGTACTGTCTGCGAGGCCCTAGAGGTTGAGGGGGTGGAGTCGGAGCTCCCTTAGGAGCCGCCTGACTGCGTTGAGTGGCCAAGTGCGCGAGTGACTCCGGGGGGCGTTGCACACGGGCGTCAAGCGCGCCCTGGCCGTCGTCTCCTCGCACTACGCCGGTGTCAACCTCGTGGTCATCAGCGATGGTTACGTCTTGCCTGAGGATGACAAGGAGGCCAATGAGGAGGTCATGAAGCTGATGGAGGCGGCTGAAGCCCCTGGCACGACGCTGGCTAGCCTGTTCAAAGAAGAGGTAGTTCCTCCCGCGCCAGCCACCGATGCAGGAGATCCTGAGCCTTGACCTGGGCCAAAGGGGCCATGTAAACGGATTAGGATTATTGTCGTAGCGTGACGTTCGTGGCCGTCGAGGCCTTTATAAAGTACTCATGCGTACGCTTTTTTAATCGTTTTATTGTATTTCTGAGCCTCTGCCCTCTGTCGCGCTTCTGAACATATCATTTGCAAAAAACTTCCTTGGAGCCTAAGCTGCCCCTCGAGTAAAAGGTGGTGAGGGAGTTGCCGTAGCCCGGAGGCGTAGGCCGTTCTCGTGGCTCGGCCAGCCTTTTGGCCCTGAGACGGACTTTCAGTCCTTAGGTTTTTTACACTTGATTTGTCAGAACATGCCAGAGAGTTTGGCGTAGAAATTTATTCGAAAAACAATTAAAAATGGTGCCTAGGACTTAGGGGGGGTTCCCCCCCTTCTAGCCCCCGAGGGAGGCTTGGTTCGGCAGAGGCAAAGAGAGCCGAGTCTCCCTTATAATGTTATCGCAACGTCGATCCCCCGTCGATGGGGGGGTTTCTCGAAAAATTAGAACAACTAAAGAACGCTTCTTTAATATATTTCGAGAAACAATGTTGTTGGTGTTTCAGACCGGGGGGTCCTCAACCAACCAGTGAATTTGAACTGCATGCCCCTAATCCCGGATGGTGATGCAAAGAGACACAAGGTTTATACTGGTTCAGGCAATTGGTGCCCTACGTCCAGTCTGAGAGATCGATCTTGTATTCCTTGCACCAAAGTGCTTGTAGTAGGGGGTTACAAGCTGGGTGAGAGAGGGAGCTAGTCCCAGGTCTCGGCATGGAACGGTGCGGGCTGCTTGAGACGTTGCTCCTAGGTAGCTTGGGAGAGCGTGTGTTACAGAGTGTCGCTTGCGTGTATGTGAGAGCGTGGTTCTTTCGTATGTTTTTTGCCTCTCCTAGAGCTATCCCTGGCTGCTTCCTTTTATAACCGCAAGGAGGGAGCCAGGAGTACATGAGTGAGCTACACGTGGAGCCTATTGTAGTTTAGTCTTGTAGCAGCATGGTGTTGGGAATGGCGATCGGTACTTGACTGGAGCGCCGTGCTGGCCAGGCTCGAGGTTGTTGAGGTCATGGGAGTCCTTGTTGACGTCTAGTCAGTATGGCCTCCACTGTAGGAGACATGTCGTGCCTTGTGGATTCTTGACTTGGTGGAGTGCCGAGGCCTGGCAGGTGCTGTAGCTGATCGTGCTGAGGCCTGCTTTACCGAGGCCTCAGAGGTGACCCGTGTGTGATGCGGGGGTCTTGATGGTCAGCGTCGTACCCGGTTTAGGTGGAAGAGTGTGGAGTGTGTGTCCGCAGGGCACGGTAACCCCTGTACCGTCAGTAGGGGATGGTAAAAAGGAGATTTGACCGCTGTCCCATCGCCCCTGTTGCGGTACCCTGCCAGTCATGGCCATCGTAGTAGGTGTGACCAGGCGCACTTTAAACGGATGGGACGGCTCGCCAGAGGGACGGTTGAGGCAGAGGCGACGAGGATGCGGGACGAGCCCAGCCTTGACCGAGGCGGAGAAGGAATAGTACATCCAAGGCCCTGCCGGGGGGTCTCGGATGAGGCGGAGGACGAGCAGTTGGTCTTTCATGCTGATTCTGAGACTACAGGGGCCCGGACTTGACCCTCCACGCCGCTTTGTCCTTGGTGCAGGAGTTAGGTAGCATAGGGCAGTACGGGTGTCAGCAGGGGGCACAGTGATGAGCACAGTGGCAGGTAACCCCTGCTGCGCCCAGTCCCCTGTCCCGTCGGTCACTCTGCCTGTACAGCGCCAACGTGCGGCTAACGTTGCGGGAGTAGTTGGGCACATTAACTGGACGTGATGTTTTGTTAGAGGAGTCGGTCGGGACGGAGGTGACGAGGTTGTTGCTGAGCCTAGCCTTGGGCGAATTGGAGAATTGGTATCCCGTCCGAGGCCTTGCGGGGCGGGGCCTCGGCGAGAGGGCCTCAGCGAGAGGGCCTCGGCGGGGCGGAGAGCTTTGGCCTTTCGTCTGCGGCCTTGGCGCAAGCCTCGGGCGAATCGGAGAATCTGCTGAGACCTCATGGTTGTCCTTTGGCTTTGATTTTTGCAAGGCTTAAGCAATATTTTTGGTTCTTTCTTAGGGTACCCCTTCTTGTGGTATCCGACAGTAGCCCCCGAGCCTCGGGAGGAGTGCGGGCACTTTCCTGAGGTTTTGACGAGACTTGGCTCACAGCGGCTCCCGTCAGGATTGTGTTTTATACTTGGTGGTTCCGGTGGGTGCGCGCGAGCGCACCCACCGGGTGTAGCCCCCGAGGCCCTGATGGAGTGGGTTTACTCCTCCAGGGGCTTTTTTCTCCGTTGAGCAAGGAGTTTTATCGTGTTTGCCGGGCCCATGAATGCGAGTTCGGGTCCTGGGACTTGGCCTAGTTGCAGGAAGAACCCCCGAGCCTCCACACGGAGCGAGAGGGCGATCAGTGGTTTCCCTGTCATTTTTTACGGCCCTCACGCATCCTTTTCGCTCAGAAGGAGGGGTTTGTTTGCCGAGCCCCCTCGAGCATGAGCCTAGGTCGCTGGGTCTCGGCAAGGTTTGCAGGGAGAGCTCCTGAGCCTCCGCACAGAGTGAGAGGGAGGTCAGGAGTTCCCCTGGCTTTTTATGTGACCCTCGCGCATCCTTTTCGCTCAGATGGAGGGGTGGAATATGCCAGGCTACCCTCGGTGGGTGCGAGCGGTGACACTTCCGATGAGCTGCTATCGGGTAAGTCCGATTGGAGGCCCGTGCCCCATTCGATAGGGGTTGGCTAGTGGTCCAGAGACGCACTCCAAAAGTACTAGAGGGCTTCTCTAGTGGGTCCTAGGGCCATTCGATTGGCCCCGGGGGCTCGGCGCCTCCCTACGGTGGGATCCCATTCGGAGAACTCTCTGCTGGTCTCGGACACGACTTAGGGCATCCTGAGCGATCGCTTGCTCGGGCCTCGACCATGTACAGGCTCGCCCATAGCTGTCCCTAACTCTATTGTCCTGGGGCGGCTGTCGAAACCCTCGGGGGTCTAGCCTTCGAACCCCTGGACCGTAACGGGCTCGGCGCCCTTTATGTCACGTTTTTCTGAATCTCCGAGTGCGAGCTTGGGTGGCTTGCTTTTGTTTTGGGAGCAGGAAGAGCCCCAAGCCTCCGCACGAAGCGAGAGGGCGATCAGGAGTTCCCCTAGCTCTTTAGGCAACCCTCGCACATCATTTTCATTTGGAAGGAGGGGCTTGTTTGCCGAGCCCCCTCGAGTGCGATCCTGGGTCGCTGGGTCTCAATAAGGTTTTAGGGAGAGCCCCCGAGCCTCCGCACAGAGCGAGAGGGCGGTCAGGAGTTCCCCTGGCTCTTTATGCGACCCTCGCGCATCCTTTTCGCTCGGAAGGAGGGGTTGTTTGCCGAGCCCATCGAGGGCGAGCCTAGGTCGCTGGGTCTCGGCAAGGTTTCCAGGGAGAGCCCCCGAGCCTTCGCACGGAGCGAGAGGGCGGTCAGGAGTTCCCCTAGCTTTTTATGCGACCCTCACGCATCCTTTTCGCTCGGAAGGTGGGGTGGAATATGCCAGGCTACCCTTGGTGGGTGCGAGCGGTAACACTTCCGGTGAGCTGCTATCGGGTAAGTCCGAGTGGAGGCCCGTGCCCCATTCGATAGGGGTCAACTAGTGGTCCAGAGACGCACTCCAAAAGTACCAGAGGGCTTCTCTAGTGGGTCCCAGGGCCGTTCGATTGGCCCCGGGGGCTCGGCGCCTCCCTACGATGGGATCCCATTCGGAGAACTCCCTGCTGGTCTTGGACACGACTTAGGGCATCCCGAGCGATCGCTTGCTCGGGCCTCGGCCATGTATGGGCTCGCCCATAGCTGTCCCTAACTCTGTTGTCCTAGGGAGGCTGTCGAAACCCTCGGGGGTCCAGCCTTCGAACCCCTGGACCGTAACGGGCTTAGTGCCCTTTTTGTCGCATTTTTCTGAATCTCCGAGTGCGAGCTTGGGTGGCTTGCTTTCGTTTTGGGTGCAGGAAGAGCCCTGAGCCTCCGCATGAAGTGAGAGGGCGATCAGGAGTTCCCCTGGCTCTTTAGGTGACCCTCACACATCCTTTTCATTCGGAAGGAGGGGCTTGTTTGCCGAGCCCCCTCGAGTGCGAGCCTGGGTCACTGGGTCTCAGCAAGGTTGCAGGGAGAGCCCCAGAGCCTCCGCATGGAGCAAGAGGGCGGTCAGGAGTTCCCCTGGCTCTTTATGCGACCCTCGCGCATCCTTTTCGCTCGGAAGGAGGGGTTGTTTGCCGAGCCCATCGAGGGCGAGCCTAGGTCGCTGGGTCTCGGCAAGGTTTCCAGGGAGAGCCCCCGAGCCTTCGCACGGAGCGAGAGGGCGGTCAGGAGTTCCCCTAGCTTTTTATGCGACCCTCACGCATCCTTTTCGCTCGGAAGGTGGGGTGGAATATGCCAGGCTACCCTTGGTGGGTGCGAGCGGTAACACTTCCGGTGAGCTGCTATCGGGTAAGTCCGAGTGGAGGCCCGTGCCCCATTCGATAGGGGTCAACTAGTGGTCCAGAGACGCACTCCAAAAGTACCAGAGGGCTTCTCTAGTGGGTCCTGTGGTCGCTCGATTGCCCCAGGGGCGGGCGCCTCCCACGGTGGGATCCCATTCGGAGAACTCCTGCTGGTCTCGGACACGACTTAGGGCATCCCGAGAGATCGCTTGCTCGGGCCTCCCGGCCATGCTGGGGCTCGCCCATAGCTGTCCCGACGACTCTGTTGTCTCCGGGCGGCTATCGAAACCCTCGGGGTCCAGCCTTGAACCCCTAGACCGTAATGGGCTCGGCACTTGATTCCTTAGTCTGGAAGGAATCGGCTGGGGGAATATTCCCCTCCCATCGACTGACAATGATAGGCGCACCTTTTGAGGTGGTTTCTCAGGGCCCGCTGTTGCTGCGGTTGGAAGCGATGTGGTGTCAGCGGGCAGGACGTAACCGTCCATGCGATTAATGAGGAAAAGGTGGGCGCGTGGGCGGTGAAATCAGATCTAGATTAACTGTGCCTGGACTCGAGGGAAACTTCCCCGATTTCATCGCCTGACCATTTCGTCCTTTCCCTGCATAAATATGAAATGAGTCTCGCCCCTCCCTACTTACTTGCCCCGTATTTTGCCTTTTTTCGCGCCTTGAGCCGTTGCAAGAACAGAGAGCGGGGGGAGAAGAAGGGAGAAGGGCGAGGGAGAGAGGAAGAGCGAGAAAGAGAGAGAGACTTACCGCCGTAGCAGATTCCCCCCCGCGCAATGGTCGGTGGCCCTGTCATCCTCCCGGCGGATCCTTGGGAGCCGTCCGATGTGTCCGTGGAGACACTGCAGTCTCTTGTCGACGACGGCCTTCTCCGCCCGATCACCGACCCGATAGGCCGGAGTGGATTGCTCCGTTGGGCGAGCCAGAGCCGAGGCCACCTGCGGGGTACGTCGTGAGCTTCGTGTCCTTCCACGAACGTGGTCTCGGCTTACCGGCGGACCGATTCATGCGAGCGCTCCCGCATTACTACGGCGTGGAGCTGCATAACTTCAACCCCAACTCCATCGCATAGGCGGCCATCTTTGTCGCCGTCTGCGAGGGGTACTTGGGCATTGCCCCCCATTGGGAGCTATGGCTCCATCTCTTCTGGGCGGGGCATACCACCAAGCCGATAGGCACGGTGGGTACGAGGAAGACGACGAGGGCCGGTGGCTGCACTCTCCAGGTGCGCCAAAGCCGGCAGCACCTTTACATCTCGGCCCAGCTCGCGTGATCCAATCGCTGCTGGTACACCAGCTGGTTCTACCTCCACAATGATGACAGCGGACTTCCCCCTTATACTAGGTGGATAGTGGAGGACTGTCCGGAGAAGTGGGCGTATGGCGTCCCAAAGGAGGATCAGCCCAAGCTGCAGCCACTCCTAGAAGGGCTAGAGAGGCTGTGGGGCCGCTGCCTTATGGCGGCTGTGGTCGTGGTGGCCTTCCATCGCCGGAGGGTGCTGCCGCTGATGGCTCGGCGGCGGCGCCTATTCGACATGAGACCGAATGAGCCGATCGAGGGCATCCAGATGTCTGCCGCCGCCCTCTCCGACGAGGAAATTCTACGTCGGGTGAGGGAGATGGTGGATGGGAAGCTGAAGAGCGGTGGTCTGACCCACATCATCATGCGCCTATCGTAGGGGTATCTCTCCCTAGTAAGTCACGCACCGCTGCAGCCCCTAAGGCCTCCTCGTTCCTCACCGTTTTCCCGTTTCCTTACTTGCATTCGCCGTTCCTGTAGGGGATGAGGGATGTGCGAGCCTCCCCGCCACCTGTTCCCGAGGACGCAAGGCGGCGGGCGGCGAACCAAGCACATGTCGAGGCGCAGAAGAAGAAGAAGGACGCCAAGGAGGCAAGGCGCAACAAGAAGATACTCGAGCGTGAAGCACTGGAGAAACGCCGCCGGCGTCAAAAGCAGGATAGTCTAACGGTGGAGTTATCTCCGTCGCCGTCGCTATCGGAGGATTCTTTGGACAAAGATGACGGGATCGAGAGAGGGCGAGGTCCCCTGGACCATCTCCTCGATGTCGGGGAGACAGCGCTCGGGGCGTCGACGAGCAGCCCGGCGTTTCCGGGGGGGAGGAGATGGCGCCCCGGGGTCGGAAATCGCTCACCCCGCGTTCGAAGCCGATACGCCCAAGGTACGAGCACTAGGGAAGCGTGCCGTCAGCCCGATGTGCTCATCGACAGTGGTGGAGCAGGCGGCAGTGGGGGCGACGCAACTGCCCCTGTAGAGGGTCGAGGGGGCACCAGAGTCCGACGAGGGTCGGCTGGCATCAGTGGATACCGGGGCTGTGCCTCCGCCATCGCCACCACCGTTGCAGAGGAGAGTCGCGGTGCCGAAGCGGCTGCAACCCCGCTCGAGGTGAGTGTTTTTTCAGCGACGTTCGTATCATCTCCTGCTTGCTTCATGGTCATATGCTGACCAAGTAGGTGTTTTGCCTTCAGTCGAAAGCGTCAGGTGGAGGTGCTAGCCTTGGCGCCACGCAAGGCACTCAAGGTGAGTGCCAGCTCCACTGCTCAATAGGCGGTGGAGGCGCAAGCCACCGTGCAGCGTGGTGTGGCGTCGGCTGGGGCCGACCTGGAGGGGCCGGTCACTCAGGAAGAGGCTCCCGGGGTAGCCACAGAGCAGACGGAGGAGGAAGGGCCTACGCCATGCGTTGTCGAGGCCCACGAGTCCGATGGGGCCAGGGCGTCCCCAGTCGCCAAGGCCGGGAGCGAAGCCGAGGCCCCTGGGACTTCCGAGGCCGAGGTGGTGGAGGCGAGCGCGGTGGGCCCGGTGACCCGGGATACGGAGATGGAGGTGGGGCAACCTTTGGTGCCGCCCCTGGCCCAAGGCCTGCCGCCGTCGCAGGAGAGCGCCCGGGAGGTGGAGGCTCAGGCGACCTTTCCAGACGATACTTCTCGGGGGAAGGAGGCGGCAGATGTCGAGGCTGCCAGCACCACCGAGTAGCCAGTTCTAGCTACTGGTGAGGGAAACTCGGCCCTCGCGCGGGTACGACCCGAGCCCCGCTGGTGGAATCACCCGCATGTATCATGGCTGAGCTGGGACGACCCGGAGGGGGAGCCTCTAGTCGCCCTCGAGGATGCGGTCGAGGGGGGGCGCTGGAGCTTCTTCGAGCAATATCGCCGGCTGGCGGTGCAGTCGTTGCGAACGACGCTGTCCGTCATGGACGGCGATCTGCCCGGCGTCGCCCAGGTACGCGTCTTCTTTTCTCGTGCGGTGTTGTCTTGTTCTGAGTCTTTTCGTAATGCATGACCCCTGTTCTACCTATCCAGGAGCTCGAGGCCCTGTCTCTCGGGAAGTCTTTGTTCCTCCATCAGGAGAGGGACATCTGGGACCAGCTCGGGCAGTAGAAGGACCTGCTCACCAATGCCAACAGGCTTCTGTCGGCGTGGAGCGTGGAGGTGGAGGACCTCCACCTTCGCTGTGCAGATATGAAGGCCGAGGCGGCCACGGCTCGGGAGCAGGTCGCCCCTTTGGCGGCGCGAGTCAAGGAGCTAGAGGAGGAGCTGACCCGGGCGGCCGGCGAGCGGGACGTCCTCTTATCCCGGGCTGACGAGGCCCTGAAGGCGGCCGAGGCCTCCCGGGTCGATGCCTTGGCCTGGAAGGGGAAGTACAAGGGCGAGTTATGTTCCCTTTATTTTGCTTGTTTTTTTTCTTGCGTTCGGCCCCTAACTCCCTAGTGTGGTACAGAGCTAGAGAAGGAGGCTTCCCAGGCAGCCGAGGCCTCTCAGGTCGAGGTCCAGCACTGGAAGGGGAGGGCCGAGGCCTCTTAGATCAAAGTCCAGCGCTGGAAAGAGAAAACCAAGGGTGAGTCCCGTAGGGCTTTGCCCGTTTCTGGCCTATTTTTCTTTCTCGCTTAACCGTATCCTGCGTATTCTAGCGCAGTGTTGGAGAAAGAGGCTTCTCGGGGGGCTGAGGCTTCAGCTGCAGTGCAGGCGGCGCTCGAGGCCGAGACCGAGGAGCATGACGCGCTGCAGAGCATAGCTCATACTGTCTACGAGGCCCTGGAGGTTGAGGGGGTTCAGTTAGGTAGCTCTCTCAGGAGCCGCCTGACTGCGTTGAGTGGCCAAGTGTGGGAGCGACTTCGGGCGGCGTTGCACACGGGCGTCAAGCATGCCCTGGCCGTCGTCTCCTTGCACTACGCCGTCAACCTCGAGGCCATCAGCGATAGTTACATCTTGCCTGATGATGACGAGGAGGCCGATGAGGAGGTCACGAAGCTGATGGAGGCGGCTGAGGCCCCCAGTACGGCGTTGGCTAGCCTGTTCGAAGAAGAGGTGGTTCCTTCCGCGCTGGACGTCGATGTACGAGGCCCTGAGCCTTGACCTGGGCCAAAGGGGCCATGTAAACGAATTGAGTTATTGTCGTGTCGTGACATTTGTGGCCGTCGAGGCCTTTGAAGTACTCATGCATACGCTTTTTTAATCGGTTTATATTGTTTTTCCAAGCCTCTGCCCTCTGCCCTGTTTCTAGACAAGTCCTTTGCAAATGACTTCCTTGGAACCTGAGCTGCCCCTCTGGTGAAAGGTGGTGAGGGAGTTGCCGTAGCCCAGAGGCGTAGGCAGTCTCACGGCTCGGCCGGCCTTTTGCACTCGAGGCACGCTTTCGGTCCTTAGATTTTTTACAATCGACCTGTCAGAGTACGCGAGAGAGTTTGGCATGGAAATTTATTTGAAAAACAATTAAAAAATAGTGCCTGGGACTTAGGGGGTTCCCCCCGCTTCTAGCCCCCGAGGGAGGCTCGGATCTGCAGAGGCAGAGCCGAGTCTTGCTTATAGCGTTATCGCAACGTCGATCCCCCGTCGATGGGGGGTTTCTCGAAAAATTAGAACAACTAAAGAACGCTTCTTTAATATATTTCGAGAAAAAATGTATACAATGCTTGGAAGTTTAAGGGTAGAAACGACGTAGCTGTTCTATATTCCAAGCGTTGGTGAAGATTTCGCCCTCCTCGTTGGCCAGCTTGTAGGTCTCGGGTTTTAGCACTTGGGCGACGATGTACGGCCCTTCCCATGGCGGGGTCAACTTGTGGTGGCCCTTGTTGCTCTACCTCAGTCTAAGCACCAGGTCGCCCACCTTTAGGTCTCGGCTTCGGATGCACCGGGCTTGATAGCGTCGTAGGGCTTGCTAGTACTTGGCTAAATGTAGCAGCGCAACGTCTCGGGCTTCCTCCAGTTGGTCGAGGGCTTTCTCGCGGGTAGTGCGGTTGCTTTGCTCGTTGTAAGCCTGCAGCCTTGGGGAGCCGTACTCCAAGTCAGTGGGGAGGATGGCCTTGGCTCCATAGACCAGGAAGAATGGCGTGAACCCCGTGGCTCGGCTCGGTGTATTTCTCAGGCTCCAGATGACCGATGGGAGTTCGACCAGCCATTTCTTGCCAAATTTCTTCAACCAGTTGTATATCCTTGGCTTGAGGCCCTATAGAATCATGCCGTTGGCACGTTCTACTTGGTCGTTCGTCCTAGGGTGTCCTACGGCCGACCAGACCACATGGATGTGGTGGTCATCACAGAACGTCAGAAATTTATGTCCAGTGAATTGTGTCCCATTGTCGGTGATGATGGTGTTTGGAACCCCGAACCTGTGGATGATATCAGTGAAGAACAATACCGCTTGCTCGGATTTGATTTGAGCGATCGGACGAGCCTCGATCCATTTGGAGAACTTGTCAATAGCTACCAATAAGTGGGTGTAGCCCCCGGGGGCTTTCTGCAGAGGCCCAACCATGTACAGTCCCCACACGGCGAATGGCCACGTAATGGGGATGGTTTGGAGGGCTTGAGCCGGGAGGTGCGTCTGCCACGCATAGTACTGACATCCCTCGCAGGAGCGTACCAGCTTGGTGGCGTCAGCAACCGCCGTTGGCTAGTAGAACCCTTGGCAGAAGGCGTTTCCGATGAGCGTCCAAGGCGCAGCATGGTGCCCGTAGGCTCCCACGTGCAAGTCCCAAAGTTGGGCTTGGCCTTCCTCGGTGGTGATGCATCGTTGAAGGACGCCAGATGGGCTTCGTCTATACAACTCGTAGTTGCTGACGACGTAGGTTTTGGCTCGTCACGCAAGCCGTTGGGCCTCGGTCCTGTCCGCAGGAAGCACTCCTCGAGTGAGGCGATCAAGGAGGGGGACCTACCAGTCCGCCCCCCGGTCGGCCTCGGGAGGCCTTGCATCGATTTCCATGGCCTCGGGCTCAGCCGCCGGGGTCTCGGTAACAGAGGGGGCCTCGGGCCCTGTGGTGGGCTCGACCGGTGGGCCCTCTTGTGCCGCCGAGGCGTAGTCCACCGAGGGCTTGTGCAGGTCTCTGGCGAATATGTTCGGGGGGACCAGGGCCCGTGCCGATGCCATCTTTGTCAGTTTGTCCACGGCCTCGTTGAACTTCCGCGCAATGTGGTTGAGTTCGAGACCGTCGAACTTACCTTCAAGGCGACATACTAGTTTGTAGTATGCCTCTATTTTGGGGTCGTGACAATTCGAGTCCTTCATGACTTGGTCGACGATGAGCTGTGAATCGCCCCGTACGTCGAGACGCCGCACTCCAAGCTCGATGGCGATCTGCAAGCCATTGACGAGAGCTTTGTACTCGGCTGTGTGGTTGGAGGCGACGAAGTGGAGCCGAATCATGTAGCGCATATGCACTTCGAGGGGAGAGATGAAGAGCAGACCCGCGCCTGCCCCGGTCTTCATCAGAGACCCATCAAAGTACATGGTGTAACACCCTAGGTGTTTGGCTTCTACTAATTGCATTTCGTTCATAAACATGTGCATCATCTATCTCATCATGCCATGGTCCCTGAAACATACATATGAAACATTCGCATATTCTGTTTGTTTCGTACTGGATTGCTTGTGAATGGTAGTAGTGCAACATATGAATGCATCATGAATTTCTCATATCTTGAAGCATGGCAACATGGTAGTAATGTGACAAGTATAGGATAACAACAAGGTCATGCAACATGTGAAACATTGTATTGAAACATATGTATGAATTGCTTGTTTTTATTTTTCTGTATCACATGTGATCATTAGAAGTGGTATGACAATTTTGTAAAATGGTTGATCATGGTCTATTACACCTTAACTACACTTAGGTTACTTGTTGGGACATTGTTCATGTAGATCAAAATGACCAAAATGCCCTCAAGTGCAAGTTTGACTTGAATTGACCCTTGGAGTGCCATCATTTGACTGATTCAAAAGTCCAACTTAGAAACCTTGCATGGCTGTGCACTCTTTACCAAAGTTGTAGCTAATTTATCAAGGAACAAAAGTTGTTTTATGACCAACTCATGAAAATGGCTAGAACATGCTCAAACATGGCCCACAAGTCAGAAGTACATGCTGATTTCAGACTTAGGAATTTTTCTAAGTCCTTAACTGTGTTGCAGTTTCATGTACCCAACTTTGTCACCTTATATCTCCCTAACCAAGCCAAACCAGTTTGAGCTCCAGTGGGAAGAGTTGTAGTTCACGTATAGATGAGCAACTTTGTTAACAATGGCATAGTCTAGATCACCATGGATTAGGAGTTAATGATCGTCGAATACGTGCTGTTAGTCATGGTCATCAAACACTGAATCGTGTTTTTAGAAAACGTTCAGTGAACGTGGCCGACCGATTCAGAAAAATGACGCCGCATGGCGCCACCCGTCGCCGCTCGCCTAAGCGCGCAGGCCACGCGCCATGGCTGATCTGAAGCTGCTGCCCGTTGTCCTCCACTTCAAGCCAGCGCCTGCCCGACCGAGTCGCCACTCCATTTTTCATCTCTCGCCTCTCACAGCGCTGAGCCAACGCCGTCCGCCATTGCCGACCAAGCATCGCTGTGCCGTTCAAGCTCGCCACTACAAAAACATGCCGGCCATCCCGCTCGTAGCCTCACCGTGATCCCCTCTGCCACCCCCACCCCTCAGCCAGGTCGATTGTGCCTTGGTAAGGACGAATTCGTCATTCCCTTCCACCACCGCCGCGGGCTGTTCTCGCCGGAGATGACGCCCGCTGCCAGCTCTCCTCGCGCCTTTGCTACCCTCCTCTCGCTTTGAGCTAGGTCCGGTGAACCCCATCAAGCCCGTGAGAGCCACCTGTTAGGGCTACGACGCCAGAAGGTCGTCCGAGCCGACTGCATGTCGTGGCCGAAGCCGCCGCCGTGGCCATCGCCACCCCTCCTAGTTGCGCCCATAGCTGTGAATAAGGGTTCCCTAGGTCTGCTAGGATGAGGCGAAAGCACGAGACACCCTTGCCTTCGCCGGAGAAGCTACGGCGTGCGAAGTTGCGCCTGCGTCGTCATCCTCCGCTCTACTACCTCTCTCCGTCACGGTGGTCCCTGTGTCACCCGAGAGGCTCAAAGGAGCAAGTTGGGCAGCGCCACGCCTTGGGTCAGGCTCAGACGCTTCCTGGGTCGCTGTTCGTCGGGCCGGTCCAACAACTATGGCTGTGATTTGTTTCTTATTTTGTTTGCTTTGTTATTTCACAGCTTTGTATTGATATTCAAAAATTTGTATTGCCTAGTATATAGATCCAAATGCTATGGTTCCAATTTTGTTGGGTTCCTAGTATTGTCTAGTATTTAATAAAAATATTATATGGGCACATGTTTTAGAAATTTTGGATGAATTAAATAGGACTTTGAAATGTGTTTTTGGATACATGCAAACTTGTTTGAATTTTATCTTGAGTTTCTGTGGTCCAAAAATTATGAAATTTTGTGGGTAGTCTATTATTGCTTATTAGAAGCTCTGGTTAAAATTTCAGAGCTAGTTCATTGGAAGTTTTTAAGTTATAGAATTTCCTTTTATTAATGGGTGGATCTTGTGTGAATTTTCATAATTTTTCTATAGATCCAGTGAAGGTAAAATTTCATGAGCGCTATTCTTATGCTAGAATGATGCTAGGAAAAATTGGAAATATGTTGTTTGACACTTTTTAATAAGGTTTCCTAATTATGCTAGAAATAGTCATGTCATCTGTTATTTTAGATACAGCAAGTTCTACTTGCCCAATGGCTTTGAAATTTTTATGGTAGTTTATGTGCAGTATGAGATAGCTACTGTAATTTTTGTAGATATTTATGAATAGTTTTACTATATATTGCTTAAATCACCTAATTAACTAAATAAATTGGAAAAAGGATATTACATAAATTTTTTAGAAGTGGGCACTATACTTTCTGATGTTTCTTAGGTATGAAAAACAAGTTGGTAAACTTGGATTGATCAAATTATGCTTTTGCACAATCATTAATTAATTAAGTTAGTAACCCTGTCATTCTGGACAGATTCTAAGTTTACTGGAACTTGATTTGGTTAACTTAAGAATCATGCTTTGACGTTTACAGATGAATTGTAGAAAATTTCATAAGCTTTCTAGAATGTCCTCTTGCAAGTCATTTGGATTTGTAGAACTCTGGTTGTGATTGGATTAAGGGACTATTTGTATGCATATGAAACTTTAAATGTTAAATTATGTATACCTTTACTATTCTAAGTTGTGGTAATGTTCCTAGGTGTTAGGCCTTTAACTGAAGATGAGCATCTTTATCTTAGGTTATGCAAGTTAGGTAAGTTGATCTTGTTCTTTAAGTTAAGTAGATACATGCTTAAAGTGATTTGAATAGAGCTAATTACTCGGTAAACGAGTGTCCAGTGATGCTTTCATAAACACTCACTGTGATTTATTCATCATGAGCATCATGTCATTCCTTATGCATCCATGATATTTATCTTTTGCATCGGCATGCAATAGGTGTACTGGAAGGAGTAACCCTGCTAGAATTCGAGGAACTGAGCGAGCAGCAGCAGCCGGCACCGGAGATTCAGGAGGAGCAGCCTTCAGGAGAAGTACCGGATGAGGTCGCCGTTGAGTGCCCGGACCACCGTCCTTGCAACTTTGTGAAAGGCAAGCCCCGGAGCATATTAAGCCTCCTAATTTCCGAAATGCAGTTACAGTATTATTGTTACATATATATATTGTTGCATTAAGTTTAGGTGTTGGATGCAAACCATTGCTGCATTGGTTACCTAATCCTTGTCCAGATATTGTTACCCTAAATCCTATGTAGCTCAGGCTCGAGTAGTGCTTAGCCCTGCTTAAACGCGGTAGAAGTCGGGTGATTTCCTGTCACCTGCGAGATATAGGAAGATACATGTGGCATGGTTGGCTATATTTGCTATCGTGGAAAAGAACCAGTCTTAATTTGAAATGAAGACCGGACGGAGGCTTGCTGGTTTGCAGTGACTCCGTCTGTGTCGCTTAAGGACTGATTCTTGGAGCCTTTCCTGTTCATGTTGAACGCATGCCTCTCTCTTAGTTGGCCATGTCCGATGACCGACCGTGAAGCCGAGTAGCTCACCTCAGGCCGGGAGTCGATAAGTATAAAGTGCGCCTCAGAAGGGAGCCGTAGGCGTGAGTCCAAGGGCAGGTGATTTAAAAGTCCTGATCGTCCTGGCAGAAGGGTAATCCCTGAGAGTGCTGGCGCTGATCGAACCCGCGAATTTGGTTCCTGAGTTATTCCAAAGGTGACCCACGGCTACCCTTGCTAAGTATGCCAGGGTGAGAGTTAGGAATACCCCCTCAGCTGAGTTGTAATTCGATTCGAATCGCCGTCTCTCCCGGTTAGTGAGAACTTGACGGGCTTATCTCCAATGTAGATACACTTAATAACTTAATGATTCGGAAATGATGATATGATGATGACAGCCTTATTATACCTGCTATGGTTAATATTCTTTGCTCCTAATAAGTGAGTGCTCTAGTACAGGTGCAAATCTAGTGGACAGGCAAATAATGATAAGCATGATGCTAAGTTTAAATTGGTTACTATAATCATAAGCTCTTTTATGCAACTGTGTCAAGCTAGCCCACCTGAAAAGCCTTGCATGATCCTTGGTGTCTTTTATTTCTGGTTTTTGGCGGGTAAGTCTAGCTGAGTACCTTCTCGTACTCAGGGTTTATCTCCCACCTGTTGCAGATGACCAGTTCTACTTTGGTTGCTGCAAGTACTGCCTTCTCCCTGCTGGGATGAAGACTAGACCGTTGGGCGCGGTCTCTACTAGTTCTCGTACCTGATAATGCTTTTGCGGGACATGACTCGGACTTGGCAATGTATTTGAAAACTATGATGTTTTGTACTAAATTATGTTGCTTCCGCACACTCAAACTTGGTTTGTAATATTTTATTTGAACTCTGATGGATGTAATCCAAATGCTACTTGTGAAATGTTGTAACGAATGATGTGTTGTGTTGAATCATTACGATCTTGGTTTGTATGTCGAGAGTTGGTTGCAATCCTTTGTGATTTCCGGACTACCGGGATTATGGGAGCTTAAGTACAGGAATTTGATCGCTTCGGTGATTGTTTTTGTACTTACGTTCTTATGATTTGGTCGGTTCTGTTACAGCTGGTATCAGAGCAAGATTCGACACTAAACATGTCATTTGTGTATTTAAAACAAAAGTATTTGTGAAAATCCTAAATTAAATAATAAGTATTGCCAGTGGTCATATCCCTTATGCCCAAATAAGGACTCTTAGGTGGCTTATTAAGTACTAACTTGGGGGTTCTTGCTTGTTTCTGTTTTATCGTCCATACGGCGTGCTATTGTATGGATGCCATCCGCTTGGGTGGTAATGTTTGGATCAAATACCTCTACGCTCTGGTAAGTGGGAGTTGTGAGAGCATGACCATCCAACCGTCGGACTAGGGGAGAGTAGTTGTGGTTGCTCGCATACTTACATGTTCAATCATGTATCTATGAGAGTACTTAAATGTGGGTATCTCTGACGGGTAGCTGTGATACTAGAGTATATGCATCAGGGGATGTATGTATGAAAGTATTTAGTTTACTGCTTGCTTTTATGCATTTTGGGAAATTACTGGGCTGAAATGAAATTTTCTGTAGGTACACTAACAACGTATCGTTGTAGATTGACTAGCTACCGTATACGAGAGAACGTATGTATGCCACCGTATATTTCGCTAGCCTTTAAATTTTCTAGGATTGTGAGGACGTACGGATCGTGCATGCATCATGTTCAAGCATACATGGCATTTCTTGCATTACTCCCTCCTTTAAAATATGATTGTCCCGACTAATTAAATTTCGTATCCCTTAAATGATTCTCCCCTTACGTTGTAACTTTGCTACAGATGGCGCAAGACGAAGCTCATCGCTGCGCAAGTCCGGCTGGAGGCGGGCGCCTCGTCATCGTTTAGCTCCTCGTGAGCCCCGCCCTAAGCCTACCGAGGAGGAAAGGTGAGGACAGAGCTAGCTCGGGGTGATCTTGAGAGGAATGCGGCTCAAGACCGCTTGGAGCAAGTAACGCAGAAAGGGACCAAGAGACCCTTGAGGTTCAGAGGTTGACAGTTGCTCACCACAACTGTGAACGCATGTTGATTCACGTGATGAACCAACGGAATGAAGCCTGGCACGAGGAGAATGTGTTGAGAGCGCGATAGGTAGAGCTAGAGCAGCAAGTGGCGATTCTTTGAGAGTACAATGACAATCTCCATGAGGAGGTTCACCTGTTACACAATCAACTTCACCCTCTCCCGCCACACCGAGGATGAGATGGGCTCTGGTGTCATCATGGTGAAGGTGATGATGACATGGAGGTCAATGGACTGAGGACATTCCACACGATGAGGAGGAAGATGAGGAGTTAGAGCACGCTAGTGATGAAGATGGAGGAGAGATCTTCGACATCGACCGAGGACGATGCGTAGTTTAGCTTACTACTTAGCTAATGCGCAAGAGCTAGTCTTTTGTTGATCCTCATGCATGAACGAGTAGCTTTGTAATAAGTTAATAGTTGGGATGTAATATCGAACCATAAGTTATCTTTGGATGTAAGTTTGGAACCACTATGGCTTAGATATAACCTATCGAACGTATTATGCTCCACGTATGTGAGCCTTTGATGAATTTCATCTTTGCGGTCTATGGATCTTGTTGTTGGTTAAGTTCATCGAATTTATGTGTCAATTGACGCGCTTGATGAGTTGTGTGGTTGTGATGAATGATTGTGCCTCTGTTGATTATATAAATGCATTCCCTCCAATGGACTCAGTTTGGCATAATTATACGGTTCATCTACAAAAATTTCCACATCGTCAGTGCTCATTGGCTATACATTTTGCAGATGGCTCATAACCTTCGTCGCGGTCGTGGCATGGGAAATGAGGAACAACCACCTCCACCACCGCCCACACCAGCTGAGCTAATGCAGATATTGTGGAAAGTCAACGCATGCTAGTGAGGCTATGCGCTGGATGGCTAACCATGAGGATCGACATGTCCGCTGAGGGACCCGAGCCGAACCGAAGACAAAGACTTTAAGGACTTCATGGATACAAAGCCTCCTATCTTTCGTGAGGCAGAAGAACCATTACAAGCTGATGAATGGTTGAGCACGATAGAGCAAAGGTTTGGATTGCTCCGTTTGACTAAAGGTATGAAGGCCACATATGCAGGACACCAGCTCCAAGGTCCTGTAGGCATCTGGTGGACCCATCACAGCACCACCTTCCCTGCAAACGTCGAGATAGTTTGGGGTCAGTTTCAGGCAGCTTTCAGAGGACACTTTATCCCTCCTGGTCTCATGGCCATTAAGCATACCGAGTTTATGAAGCTAACCCAAGGCAACAAGAGTCTTAATGAATACCTCCAGGCATTCAACAACCTGGCGAGGTATGCTCCTGAGTTCGTCGATACTGACGCTAAGAGAATAGCTAGCTTCAAGAGGGGACTTTCCCCTAAACTGATGAAGTCAATGGGCAACTGCAAGTGTGTCACCTTCAATGAGTTTATCAGTGACACCCTGACTCAGGAGAACAATGATAAGATATATGCCGCTTCCAAGAACCGTAAAAGAAACTTTGAGGCAGGTGCTTCTCGGTCTAAGGCACCAATGGTATCCAAGGCCCAGCAAATCCACCCAATGCTAATGTCCAAGACCGCCCACCTCGGAAGAAGAATCAAGCTAAACTGGTTTTCGCAAGGTAATTTCCTTGCCAAAGAATACCTCTGGCAGGGCAGCTCCAATGTCCCACCCACTAACAGGTAGTGTTGGAATCTGTAGAATCACTGGTCATTGGGCAAATAGATGTCCCCATCCTCCCAAGAATGCTCAAGGAAGCGCGTCTGTGGGCGTGTTCACTACACTACTGTGGAGGAAATTCCTGCTGGTGAAGTGGTCACCGCTGGTAAGTTTCTTATTAATGATCACCCTGCAGTTGTGCTCTTTGATTCGGGTGCTTCACATTCCTTTGTGAGTTCTACTTTTGCATCTAAGCATAAGATGAATGTGATTACAATTGTCAAGGGTGGTTATTGTATTAGTGTTGGGAATAATATCATGACTAACCAAGTAGTAAAAGATGTAAAGCTTGAAATTAGGGATCGAGAGTTCCTTACGGATCTTGTAGTGCTACCGGGGGTAGGAATTGATATAATCCTAGGAATGAAGTGGATGAGTGGGAATGGAGTGTTGATCGATATGTCAACCCGTGTGGTAATGTTGAGGGATCCTGTGGATAAGAAGGGTTTTCTAGTGCAGTTACCTCGTGATATCTTTATTCACAATGACCAATGCTACCCTAGCCAAAGCCATTGAGGATCTACCGGTTGTCCGTGAGTTTCAGATGTCTTCCCCGATGACTTGCCCGGATTACCTCCGGACCGTGATGTAGAATTCAAGATAGAACTCATTCCGGGTACGGCTCCTATTTCTCGAAGGCCCTATAGAATGCCGCCCAATGAGTTGGCTGAGCTGAAGAGTCAGTTGAATGAGCTATTGAAGAAAGGTTTGATTCGGCCTAGTTCTTCTCCTTGCGGTTGTCCGACTATATTTGTGAAGAAGAAGGACGAGTCTCTACGCATGTGCGTAGATTATCGTCCCCTAAATGTTGTTACCATCAAGAACAAATACCCTCTTCCTCGCATCGATATTCTGTTTGATCAGCTCTCTAAAGCTAAGGTATTCTCCAAGATCAATTTGAGGTCTGGTTACCATCAGATCAAAATTCGTCCTGAAGATATACCTAAGACAGCTTTCTCTACTCGTTATGGCTTGTTCGAGTACCTTGTCATGTCCTTTGGGTTGACAAATGCTCCGGCACACTTTATGTACCTGATGAATTCTGTATTCATGCCAGAATTGGACAAGTTTGTCGTTGTGTTCATTGATGATATCCTGGTATATTCTCAGAATGAAGAAGAGCATGTTGAACATCTGAGAATTGTCTTAACTCGGTTGCGTGACAACCAGCTTTATGCTAAGTTCAGCAAGTGTGAATTCTGGTTGAACAAGATACCTTTTCTAGGTTATGTGTTATCTGGTGATGGAATTTTGGTTGACCCTACGAAGGTGCAAGAAGTCCTTGAGTGGAAGGCACCTACTACGGTCACTGAAGTCCGAAGTTTCTTGGGTTTGGCTGGCTATTATCGTCGCTTTATCCCGGATTTCTCTAAAATCGCCAAGCCCATGACTCGACTACTCCAAAAAGATGAGAAGTTTGTCTGGACTCCGAAGTGTGAAGAGGCTTTCCACACTTTGCGGACCTTGCTAACCTCTGCTCCTATATTGGCACAACCTGACATCGAAAAGCCTTTTGATGTCTATTGTGATGCATGTGGCACCGGTTTGGGGTGTGTTCTTATGCAGGAAGGCGAGTAATTGCTTATGCTTCAAGGCGCTTTTTCAAAGCATGAAGTCAACTATCCTACCCATGACTTAGAGCTAGCCGCAGATTGTTCATGCCTCGAAGATTTGGAGACATTACTTTGTCGGGTAATGTGTGCAACATCTATACTTGACCATAAAAGCCTCAAGTACATCTTTACTCAACCCGAGTTGAACATGCGTCAATGGCGATGGTTAGAATTGATCAAGGACTACAACCTTCAAGTGCACTACCATCCCGGTAAGGCAAATGTGGTTCTTGATGCCTTAAGCGAAAGGCCCATTGCAATTCCTTAGTTAGTGAAGATTTTCATCCGGCACACCTCCTTCATCATCTGTAGTACTCCACCATATCATCGTGGATTGCTCTCTTAGAAGTCGAATTATCGAACTCGAGTAAGACTGATGTGGGTGTGTTTCACATCAAGCGGAAGATGAAAGAGAAAGAGACCAAGCACTTTAGGGTCGATGACAAAGGAATTCTCTGGTTTAATGATAGACTTGTGGTACCCAAAGATAAAGAACTTAGAAATCAAATTATGGCGAAGCCCATTCTTCTAAGTTGTCCATCCATCCCGGTAGTAGTAAAATGTATCAAGATCTCAAGTTTGTATTATTGGTGGACCAAGATGAAGAAAGAAATCATGACTTACGTGGCAAGGTGTGATAATCTGCATTGCAAGAGTCAAGGCTATTCACATAAGGCTTGATCGTTGCGTGACCACTCTCTATTCCTGGGTGGAAGTGGGAAGAAATTAGCATGGATTTCATTGTTGGATTACCCACTACCAAAAAGGGTTGTGATTCCATCTGGGTTATCGTAGATCGTCTAACTAAATCCGCTCACTTTATTCCGGTCAAGTCTACATATCACCCGCACAATTATGCTGAGATTTATTTTCAACAAGTGGTACGTCTCCATGGTGTACCCAAATCCATTGTTTCTGATAGAGGACCGCAATTCACGGCTCGCTTTTGGGAGTGCCTATATCAGAATCTTGGCACTCATTTGATCCGCAGTTCTGCCTATCATCCGCAAACATCAGGACAGACTGAGCGTGTTAATCAAATTCTTGAAGACATGCTTAGAGCTTGTCTTATCTCTTGCAAAGGCTCTTGGGAAGACTGGTTACCTCTCGCTGAATTCTCTTATAACAACAGTTATCAAGAGAGTATCAAGATGGCTCCTTTTGAAGCTCTTTATGGCCGCAAGTGTAGAACTCCTTTGAACTCGGTAGAACCCGGGGAAAGAAGATTCTATGGTATTGACTTTGTAAAAGAAGCCGAAGAGCAAGTCCGAACTATACAGAAGAATATGACTGCCGCACAGGCTAGACAAAAGAGCTATGCTGACAAGAGAAGAAAACCCATTGAGTTTGAAGTAGGTGATCATGTTTATTTGAAGGTATCCCCTATGAAAGGAGTCAAGCGTTTTGGAATTAAAAGGAAGCTTGAGCCTCGATATGTTGGACCCTCCCACATTATCGAGAAAAGTGGAAGAGTAGCATATAAGCACGATCTACCCCGTGAGATGGGAGCTATATTCCCGGTATTCCATGTGTCCCAGCTGAAGAAGTGTCTTCGTATTCCTGAGGAAAGAATAGCAACAAGGAAAGTCAACTTGAAATCTGATCTTTCTTATGAGGAAAAGCCCGTGCAAGTTCTGTATACTCAAGAAAGAGTGACTCGTACACGAGTGGTTAAATTATACAAGGTAGTTTGGAGTAATCATAGTGAACGGGATGCAACTTGGGAGCGAGAAGATTATTTAAAGGAAAACTATCCAGCTTTCTATACTGATTGGTACGCTTTCCAAATCTCGGGACGAGATTTTTCTAAGGGGGGAGGGCTGTAACACCCTAGGTGTTTGACTTCTACTAATTGCATTTCGTTCATAAACATGTGCATCATCTATCTCATCATGCCATGGTCCCTGAAACATACATATGAAACATTCGCATATTCTGTTTGTTTCGTACTGGATTGCTTGTGAATGGTAGTAGTGCAACATATGAATGCATCATGAATTTCTCATATCTTGAAGCATGGCAACATGGTAGTAATGTGACAAGTATAGGATAACAACAAGGTCATGCAACATGTGAAACATTGTATTGAAACATATGTATGAATTGCTTGTTTTTATTTTTTTGTATCACATGTGATCATTAGAAGTGGTATGACAATTTTGTAAAATGGTTGATCATGGTCTATTACACCTTAACTACACTTAGGTTACTTGTTGGGACATTGTTCATGTAGATCAAAATGACCAAAATGCCCTCAAGTGCAAGTTTGACTTGAATTGACCCTTGGAGTGCCATCATTTGACTGATTCAAAAGTCCAACTTAGAAACCTTGCATGGTTGTGCACTCTTTACCAAAGTTGTAGCTAATTTATCAAGGAACAAAAGTTGTTTTATGACCAACTCATGAAAATGGCTAGAACATGCTCAAACATGGCCCACAAGTCAGAAGTACATGCTGATTTCAGACTTAGGAATTTTTCTAAGTCCTTAACTGTGTTGCAGTTTCATGTACCCAACTTTGTCACCTTATATCTCCCTAACCAAGCCAAACCAGTTTGAGCTCCAGTGGGAAGAGTTGTAGTTCACGTATAGATGAGCAACTTTGTTAACAATGGCATAGTCTAGATCGCCACGGATTAGGAGTTAATGATCGTCGAATACGTGCTGTCAGTCATAGTCATCAAACACTGAATCGCGTTTTTAGAAAACGTTCAGTGAACGTGGCCGACCGATTCAGAAAAATGACGCCGCATGGCGCCACCCGTCGCCGCTCACCTAAGCGCGCAGGCCACGCGCCATGGCTGATCTGAAGCTGCTGCCCGTTGTCCTCCACTTCAAGCCAGCGCCTGCCCGACCGAGTCGCCACTCCATTTTTCATCTCTCGCCTCTCACAGCGCTGAGCCAACGCCGTCCGCCATTGCCGACCAAGCATCGCTGTGCCGTTCGAGCTCGCCACTGCAAAAACATGCCGGCCATCCCACTCGTAGCCTCGCCGTGATCCCCTCTGCCACCCCCACCCCTCAGCCACGTCGATTGTGCCTTGGTAAGGACGAATTCGTCATTCCCTTCCACCACCGCCGTGGCTGTTCTCGCCGGAGATGACGCTCCGCGCGGCCAGCTCTCCTCGCGCCTTTGCTACCCCTCCTCTGCCTTGAGCTAGGTCCGGTGAACCCTACTGAAGCCCGTAGAGCCACCCGTTAGGGCTACGACGCCGTAGCGTCGTCGGAGCCGACCGTGTCGTGGCCGAGCGCCGCCGTGGCCATCGCCACCCCTCCTAGTTGCGTCCATAGCTGCGAATAAGGGTTCCCCTAGGTCCGCTAGGATGAGGCGAGCACGTAGACACCCTTGCCTTCGCCGGAGAAGCTACCGGCGGCGAGTTGCGCCGTCGTCGTCCTCCGTTCCCCTGCCTGTCTCTCTGTCACGGTGGTCCCGCGTGTCAGCCGCAGAGGCTCAGGCGGGAGCAAGCTTGGGCCGTGCCACGTCTTGGGCCGCGCATGTACGCTTCGCGAGCCGCTGTTCCGTCGGGCCGGTCCAACAACTGTGGCTGCGATTTGTTTCTTATTTTGTTTGCTTTGTTATTTCACAGCTTTGTATTCATATTCAAAAATTTGTATTGCCTAGTATATAGATCCAAATGCTATGGTTCCAATTTTGTTGGGTTCCTAGTATTTTCTAGTATTTAATAAAAATATTATATGGGCACATGTTTTAGAAATTTTGGATGAATTAAATAGGACTTTGAAATGTGTTTTTGGATATATGCAAACTTGTTTGAATTTTATCTTGAGTTTCTGTGGTCCAAAAATTATGAAATTTTGTGGATAGTCTATTATTGCTTATTAGAAGCTCTGGTTAAAATTTCAGAGCTAGTTCATGGGTAGTTTTTAAGTTATAGAATTTCCTTTTATTAATGGGTGGATCTTGTGTGAATTTTCATAATTTTTCTATAGATCCAGTGAAGGTAAAATTTGATGAGTGCTATTCTTATGCTAGAATGATGCTAGAAAAAATTGGAAATCTGTTGTTTGACACTTCTTAATAAGGTTTTCTAATTATGCTAGAAATAGACATGTCATCTGTTATTTTAGATACAGCAAGTTCTACTTTCCCAATGGCTTTGAAATTTTTATAGTAGTCTATGTACAGCATGAGATAGCTACTGTAATTTTTGTAGATTTTTATGAATAGTTTTACTATATATTGCTTAAATCACCTAATTAACTAAATAAATTGGAAAAGGATATTAAATAAATTATTTAGAAGTGGGCACTATACTTTCTGATGTTTCTTAGGTATGAAAAACAAGTTGGTAAACTTGGATTGATCAAATTATGCTTTTGCACAATCATTAATTAATTAAGTTAGTAACCCTGTCATTCTGGACAGATTCTAAGTTTACTGGAACTTGATTTGGTTAACTTAAGAATCATGCTTTGATGTTTACAGATGAATTGTAGAAAATTTCATAAGCTTTCTAGAATGTCCTCTTGCAAGTCATTTGGATTTGTAGAACTCTGGTTGTGATTGGATTAAGAGACTATTTGTATGCATATGAAACTTTAAATGTTAAATTATGTATACCTTTACTATTCTAAGTTGTGGTAATGTTCCTAGATGTTAGGCCTTTAACTGAAGATGAGCATCTTTATCTTAGGTTATGCAAGTTAGGTAAGTTGATCTTGTTCTTTAAGTTAAGTAGATACATGCTTACAGTGATTTGAATAGAGCTAATTACTCGGTAAACGAGTGTCCAGTGATGCTTTCGTAAACACTCACTGTGATTTATTCATCATGAGCATCATGTCATTCCTTATGCATCCATGATATTTATCTTTTGCATCGGCATGCAATAGGTGTACCGGAAGGAGTAACCCTGCTGGAATTCGAGGAACTGAGCGAGCAGCAGCAGCCGGCACCGAAAATTCAGGAGGAGCAGCCTTCAGGAGAAGTGCCGAACGAGGTCGCCATTGAGTGCCCGGACCACCGTCCTTGCAACTTTGTGAAAGGCAAGCCCCGAAGCATATTAAGCCTCCTAATTTCCGAAATGCAGTTACAGTATTATTGTTACATATATATATATATATATTGTTGCATTAAGTTTAGGTGTTGGATGCAAACCATTGCTGCATTGGTTATCTAATCCTTGTCCAGATATTGTTACCCTGAATCCTATGTAGCTCAGGCTCGAGTAGTGCTTAGCCCTGCTTAAACGCGGTAGAAGTCGGGTGATTTTCTGTCACCTGCGAGATATAGGAAGATACAAGTGGCACGGTTGGCTATATTTGCTATCGTGGAAAAGAACCAGTCTTAATTTGAAATGAAGACCGGACGGAGGCTTGCTGGTTTGCAGTGACTCCGTCTGTGTCGCTTAAGGACTGATTCTTGGAGCCTTTCCTGTTCATGTTGAACGCATGCCTCTCTCTTAGTTGGCCGTGTCCGATGACCAACCGTGAAGCCGAGTAGCTCACCTCAGGCCGGGAGTCGATAAATATAAAGTGCGCCTCAGAAGGGAGCCGTAGGCGTGAGTCCAAGGGCAGGTGATTTAAAAGTCCTGATCGTCCTGGCAGAAGGGTAATCCCTGAGAGTGCTGGTGCTGATCGAACCCGCGAATTTGGTTCCTGAGTTATTCCAAAGGTGACCCACGGCTACCCTTGCTAAGTATGCCAGGGTGAGAGTTAGGAATACCCCCTCAGCTGAGTTGTAATTCGATTCGAATCGCCGTCTCTCCCGGTTAGTGAGAACTTGACGGGCTTATCTCCAATGTAGATACACTTAATAACTTAATGGTTCGGAAATAATGATATGATGATGACAGCCTTATTATACCTGCTATGGTTAATATTCTTTGCTCCTAATAAGTGAGTGCTCTAGTACAGGTGCAAATCTAGTGGACAGGCAAATAATGATAAGCATGATGCTAAGTTTAAATTGGTTACTATAATCATAAGCTCTTTTATGCAACTGTGTCAAGCTAGCCCACCTGAAAAGCCTTGCATGATCCTTGGTGTCTTTTATTTCTAGTTTTTGGCGGGTAAGTCTAGTTGAGTACCTTCTCGTACTCAGGGTTTATCTCCCACCTGTTGCAGATGACCAGTTCTACTTTGGTTGCTGCAAGTACTGCCTTCTCCCTGCTGGGGATGAAGACTAGACCGTTGGGCGCGGTCTCTACTAGTTCTCGTACCTGATAATGCTTTTGTGGGACATGACTCGGACTTGGCAATGTATTTGAAAACTATGATGTTTTGTACTAAATTATGTTGCTTCCGCACACTCAAACTTGGTTTGTAATATTTTATTTGAACTCTGATGGATGTAATCCGAATGCTACTTGTGAAATGTTGTAACGAATGATGTGTTGTGTTGAATCATTACGATCTTGGTTTGTATGTCGAGAGTTGGTTGAAATGCTTCGTGATTTCCGGACTACCGGGATTATGGGAGCTTAAGTACAGGAATTTGATCGCTTCGGTGATTGTTTTTGTACTTACGTTCTTATGATTTGGTCGGTTCTGTTACACATGGTCCAGCATTCCGCTAGGATTTGAGCAGGTGGCAGCTGGGTGTCGGTCCACTCAGCCACAAAATCGACTAAGACCTGGGATTTAATTGCTTTCCGAGGCACAAAAGACAGGGCCTCCCCCATGAGTTCAACGGCCCACTTGGCTATTCTACCCAAGGCCTCCCGGTTCTGGATTATCTCTCCCAGAGGGAAAGACGACACCACAGTCACTGGGTGGGATTCGAAGTAGTGACGCAGCTTGCGTTGAGCCAAGACTATGGCGTAGATCAGCTTCTGGATGTGGGGGTAGCGTGTCTTAGTTTTTGAAAGTACCTCGTTGACGAAGTAAACAGGTCGTTGGATGGGTAGAGCATGCCCCTCTTCCTGCCTCTCGACCACTACGGCCGCGCTGACTACTTGGGTCATTGCGGCGACGTAGAGTAAGAGGGCCTCGCCCTTGGTTGGCGGTACTAGGACGGGAGGGGTTGGTGAGCAGGGCTTTGAGCTTGGTGAGGGCTTCTTCGGCCTTAGGGGTCCAAGAAAAGCGTTTGGATTTTCTCAAGAGACGGTACAGGGGTAAACCTTTTTCGCCAAGGCGCAAGATGAAGCGGCTCAGGGCCGCAAGGCATCCCATAACTCTCTGTACCCCCTTGAGGTCTCGGATTGGCCCCATGTTGGTCACGGCCGAGACCTTCTCCGGGTTGGCCTTGATGCCACGCTCTGAAACTATGAACCCCAAGAGCACGCCTCAGGGGACCCCGAAGACACACTTCTCGGGATTAAGCTTGATGCCCTTTTCTCTAAGGCATTTGAAAGCGATCTCCAGGTCGCCGACGAGATCACTAGCCTTTCTGGACTTGACCACGATGTCGTCCACGTAAGCCTCGACAGTTTGCCCGATGTGCTCGCCGAAGACCTGGGTCATGCACCGTTGGTATGTGGCCCCTGCGTTTCTGAGACGCTTGGAGTCTCTACGGGCTCAAAAGTCCCGGCACGACGCTTGGAGTCGGGTACTTCGCTACCGAGTTGGTCGAGGTTGATGATGAGGGCCTCGGCCTCCACGATAGCCTCGGCGTACTCGATGCATTCGACGTAGCAGTCGTATGCATGCTCGTACGTGGACTCGACGGTGATGACGCCATTGGGGCCTGGCATTTTGAGCTTGAGGTAGGTGTAGTTCAGGACCGCCATGAACTTGGCATAGAACGAGCGCCCCAGGATGGCATGGTAGGTCCCCTTGAATCCAACCACTTCGAAGGTGAGGATCTCCTTGCAGTAGTTGGAGGGAGTGCCGAAGCAGACCGACAAGTCAATGCATCCGAGGGTCGCGTGCGCTTCCCTGGCATAACGCCGTGGAAGGGCGCGGCACCACCTCGGAGCCACGACTGGTCGAGCTCTAGGAGCTCCATGGTGTTGGTGTTGGCATAGAGGATGTTGAGGCCGCTGCCTCCGTCCATCAGCACTTTGGTGAGCCGGGTGTTGCCGATGATCGGGTCGACGACGAGCGGGTATTGCCCGGGGTTTGGGACATAGTTGGGGTGGTATTTCGATCGAAGGTGATCGCCTCCCGAGACCAGTTGAGGTACTAAGGAGTGTCTACCTCGACCGAGAAGACCTCCCGGCGCTCTCTCTTTTGCTGACGCGCCGTGAGGCACGCTGAAGGCCCGCCGAAGATCATTAAGGCATTGTGCACTTCGGGGAACCCGTCGTCCTTGTCGTTGTCTCCGTCGCCGGTGCCCTTCCTCCTGGCATCGTCGTTGGGGAGCCTGAGCTTGGCGTAGTAACGTCGGAGCATGGTGCATTCTTCGAGGGTATGCTTCACCGGGCCCTGGTGGTAAGGACAGGGCTTTTTAAGCATATCGTCGAATACTCTGGGGCCCCTGCCGGGGCCTCGGAGATTCTTGAGATCCGCGGCTGCGACAAAATCGGCCTCGAGGGCCTCTTGCTTCCCTGGGTGTCCCTTTTTCTTTTTCTTGGGGAAACGGGAGGCCGAGGCCCGCCTTCGGGGAAGATGGCCCCGACGGCCTCTTCACCCGAGGCGAAGTTGGTGGCGATGTTGAGGAGCGCGGCCGCTGAGGTTGGTACGTTCCAGTCTAACTCTCGGACCAGGTCTCGGCAGGAGGTGTCGGAGAGGAAAGCCTGGACAACTTCTGAGTCGCCGACGCTGGGCAACTCAGTACACTACTTGGAGAATCATCGGATGAAGTCTCGGAGAGACTCGTTCGGCTTTTGGCGACAACTCTTGAGGTCCCAGGAGTTCCCGGGGCGCACGTATGTGCCCTGGAAATTCCCGACGAAGACCTTTACCAAGTCGCGCCAGTTGTGGATCTGCAAGGGAGGGAGGTGTTCGAGCCAGGCTTGCACTGAGTCTGACAGGAATAAAGGGAGGTTGCGGATGATGAGCAGGTCATCGTTCACGCCGCCTAACTGACAAGCCAAGCGGTAATCGGCCAGCCACAACTCGGGATTGGTCTCGTCGCTGTACTTTGTGAGGTTGGCCGGTTGCCGAAATTGGGCGGGGAACGGGGCGCCGCGAATGGCCTTGCTGAAGACTCGAGGGCCAGGTGGCCCAGGAGAAGGACTGCGGTCCTCGCCACTGTCGTAACGGCCGCCTCGATGTGGGTGGTAGCCTCGGGTGGGCCCATCATCATCGTGGCGTCGTCGCCTGCTGACCACATCGTGGTCATCTTGCGCCTCGCGTCAGTCGCTGAGGCGGTCGTACACTGAGGGGGCCCTGAGGTGGTCGTTCACTGAGGGGGCCCTGAGGCGGTCGTGCACCGAGGGCTATTTCGAGGTGTCCTCACGCCGTCGAGACGTGGTGCTTTCGGCCTGCTGTACCGCGGTGGTCTTGAGAAGGTCTCGGAGCTCGCCGCAAACCCATCGCCCCTTCGTGGTAGAGGGCTCGAGCATCGCTCAGACTAGCATCGCTGCTGCCACGACATTCTGGCTAGCGCGATTGAAGATTGGGGGTTGCTCACTCCCTTCGTCGTTGTTGATGCGGCGGTGGACATCGAGGGCCCTCCGCCGAGCCCTTCTGCCATAACCACGACCTCGCTGCTCCTGCTCAAGAGTGTCTCAGAGCTGCTGCAGTAGGAGTCGTTCTTGGTTGACCTTTGCCTGGAGCTCACAGAGCTGCTCCAGGTCAAGGCGTCGGAGTTCCTCAGGGGCGGCGTTCATGTTCCGTGCCGCCTGAAGCTCGATGAGCGGGGGTGTGGCGTCGCCAGCCCCTTGGCGGAGCGGGGAGCGGTTGCCTACCCCTTCATTCTCATTACTTGCCCCTAGCATTCTGAGCCCGATGTGGAAGCACTCTCGAGTGGGATCGTAAGTGCCTTCATCATCAGAGTCGGAGTAGCCGAAGCAGTAGTCGCTTGCGGCCAAAAAGCGGCGCATAGCCTCAGGGTCGCGAAGCCCGGAGAAGTTTGCTCTGGCCCACACCTCGTCGGTGTGGGTGTGAGCCGAGGTTGTGGCCGAAAAGTCAAGGGTGAAACATTGGTGGCGCCCTGAGGGCTCCGTGTGAGCAGAAGCGTAGGTGGAAGCTTAGGCGGCGGCGACATTTCTCAACCCGAAAGGGTATGGAGACGGGGCCATCACCGGGCCCTACTCCACCGGAGTTGGCTCCTCAGGTGGTGGTGGTGCGGAACTTGACGATGGGGCGTCACTGCACGTCACCGGTGTCTTTCCCCTGCCCAAGCTTAGGCCAGACAGGTCCCCAACCAGGGACCTCGCACCAACAGCCGGGCACGGGATACCGGCGGAGCGCGGCGCGTCGCCCTGAGGCCGTGCGGTGTCGGGGTGGTCCTGCTCGCGCCGTGCCTGAAGAGCGCGACGAGAGCGGTGGCCCTGAGGCCGTGCGGTGTCGGGGTGGTAATGTAGCTTGCTACTATGGCGGCGTGGTCAACGGAGTGGTCTTGTCCTTGATGCACTGGAGCAACGCGCCAGTCACACCCGATCTTGTGCGACGTGGGAGCTCTAGTGATAGCTTGGCACAGGGCATGGTTGACGACATGCCGGTCGCTGTACGTTCACAGCGTAAAAAGCCGAGGCTCAGTTGGTGCCGAGGCCGAGCCATCGTGGGGGGCTCGGCGGGCGCAAATCCCGAGGCTACCGAGGCCCTGAAGTGGATTGCCGAGGCTTGGAGGGAGCAGTTGGTCCTATACACTGATTCCGAGGCTATAGTGACTCGGACTTAACTCCCCACGCCGCGCTGTTCCTGGGGCAGGAATTAGGTGGCACAAAGGTAATACGGGCGCCGATCATGGGCGCGATCTTGGAAACGCGTCTTGCGGTAACCCCTACTCGATCCTATCTCCCGTCCGTCGGCCGCTCTCACTTTGACCGCTCTGCGACGGCGTCTGCGCCGACGTTATGGAGTGGTTGGACGATGACGCGTTTTGTCGAGAAGTCGGTCGAGACGGAGGCGACGAGGTTGTTGCCGCGCCGGCCTCGAGCGAGTCAGAGAATCGGTACTTCGTCTAAGCCTTTATGCGCGGGGCCTCGGAGGAATCGGAGAATCGGTAACCCATCCGAGGCCTAGCGGGGCGGGGCCTCGGCGAGAGGGCCTCAGCAAGGGGGCCTCGGCAAGGCGGAAGGTTAGCCTTTCGCCCGAGGCCTTTGCGGCGCAGGCCTCGGGCGAATCGGTGAATTGGCTGAGACCTCGTGGTTGTCCCTTGGCTTTGATTTTTTCAAGGTCTAAGCAATCTTTTCGGTTCTTGCTTAGGATACCATTTTTATGATATGCGAATCCCATGGTCAATTTTGCCGAGTCAAGATGAGAGCAACTGTCAATTATCACGGCGACAACAAATGGAGTTCGGATCTCGGAGCTACAACAAGCGTCAACTATGAAATGCGTATGGAAAGTGACCGGACGGCAGAAGATCCTAAGTGTCAACTATCAAACGCGTCGAAGAAAGTGACGGGACTACGGAGATAGGAGATTGGAGGAGTTGCATTGTGGATGGACTCATCGTCGCTTCGGACCCGAGTGGTCACTTCCGTTGTCGAACCCGCCTCCGGGGCGGCGTGGGCGACATCGCCACCTCGGCGCTGGATGTTGTAGAACGGCTCCTCGTCGAACCGAATGGAGCAGCTAAGCGTAGATGAGCTGGCCACCCCTTCATCCCGCTTCAGCAGCTCGGGAGCGACGAGACGGCGTTCACGCAGGCAGCGTTGTTTGCGGTCGTCGGCGGTAAGGTCCCTAGTGCATCGCGCCATACCGTAGATGTTCACGAAGGGCGTTACGCTGCGGCTGAGTCAACCGCGAACATCCGCGGGGACTCGGCGCCGCCTTCTTCGCGAGGTTGCTCATCGGCAAGCGCCGAAGCCGCGGCGCGAATCTCGCCTGCTACGTCGCGTTCGGATGTTGTAGAGGTAGACCACACGTGACATGTCGACGGGCGCCGAAGAACCTCTCGCCGGAGAGCGCGCAGCAGCGATTGTCGTGACGAAAGCACGACCTTCTTCCGGCTGCGCGACTTGCCGGCGCCACGCCCCTGCGCCGTGCCATCGAGGCACGTCGGCGGCAGCCCGACGTGTCGATGACGTCGGCGTGGCATCGCTGGCGAGCCGTGAGACCACCTGGTCGAAAGCGAGGTTCGGTGGTGTTCATGGCAAACCACAGCAAGCGCGGCGGCGGCGATCGCGGGAGTGATGAGAGGAGGGCGTCGAGGTTGGCACGGAACGCGCCGCCGCGCGTGTAGTTCGTGTTGCTCTGGCAGGATTCCGCGGTCGGGTCGGCGTGGGGTGTGGTTGCGAGGAGAGACGAAAGCAGAGGAGGAGGATGGGGAGAAGGCCGTGCATGGTCGGCTTCCGCGAAGGCGCGCTGCTTCGCCGCCGCTTCGGGCCTTCGCTATTTTGACAAGTTGAACTGCTTGCAAATAATGAAGTAGCAGTGCATATGCGGGAAAGGGCGGATTGTTATTTTGTTAACGTAGCCCACCCACCACCTAGTTGGGGGCCCTGGCGGCCGCCCGCTTGTTCCCGCATCGGGCGGGCCCGCACCCGCCCAAGCAAAATCAACGTTCATGGCTGGCGTGGTTCGACGGCTCGAGCTAGGCATGTTTATTCGATAACGCTTCGTGAGGGCGCCCGCCCAGCGTGTCTATGCCGGACACGCCGTTCGGACCTCAAGCGGCAATCGGTCCAATACCAACGGGCTTGCGGCCTCCCGAAACATCCGCTACCTAACTCGCCTCACTCGCTCACTTCCACACCGAGTCCCTCGCATCCTCGTCCCTTCCAAGGCGCAGACACCATGAGCTACCGGGCGCCCTCCTCCCACCCTTGCGGCGCCCCTCCCTCCACCCCAGCGTCCTCACCCACCGGGAGAGCCCAACGCCCGCGGATCAGGTGGCCATCTCTCTCACCCCGGTAAGATCCATGGAGGTGGCGCGGCGGTGTTGCAGGGGAGTGGGCAGCTCTGCTGCCCCACCCCGCGCGCGACGCCCTCCCCACCCCCGGCGGCCGGAATCGACCGACTCCGCCTTTTCCAACCTTATGTTGCAACTGTGGCATTTGGATGTTTCAAAAGTAGATCGGGTGTTGCATCTCTCCTCTCCACCTTCTGCTGCATCGTCTCTCCCGAAACCGGCAGGGCATCCATATGACGCCGCGGCCGGGTCTTTCCGCGTTGGAGGCGCCGCGTGTCCTTCCCCTCTTGTCGCTCGGACGACATGGGCCCCGCGATGCAACATTTAAAGCGGTTTTGGGCGCTGCCGCGTGGCGAGGGGGCTCTGCGGAGAGGGGCGCGCGGGGCTTGCGAGAGAGAGCGCGCCGAGATGGCAGCGCGGTGGCGGGATGGGGTGTGGAGGCCGGAGATAGGCCGTGGATGGGGGAGCAGCGCGCACGCTGCTAAGCGCTGTTTCGTATCGCGGTGCTATTTTCTTAGGTGCGTTCGGATATGTCCTGGCGCCGGATGTCCGGACGCTAGGCGTACCGTTGTTTCTTTGTCACTGCTGCGTTTTATCTGTCACTGCCCTCCTGTCCATAGAGGTCCTCTGTTCCAGCTCCTTCAACCATGCAATTTGATCGCAAAACCGACAAACATCTTAATTAGATATCACGAAAACAAGCCGATCACACTTTGCCTCCCGGAGGCTTTGTTTGGCTGATTGTGTATTTAAAACACGTGTCACCTGCTCCACCCATGGATTGGGTTAATCCACTCCATCCACCCAACCCACGCTTGTGCCAAATCCACGTGTGGAGTTGTAGACTGGTTTATTTTGCTTGGCGCCTGGAAGCTGCGGTGATTGTACTAAACATGAACTCCTGGAAGCGACGGTGGAGGACAGGCGCCGGAGAGGCGGTGCACCCAAGACACGCTGAGAGACAAAGCCGCAGCTTCCCCGTTCCATGCCAGAGGAGGATTTTTTGGCACGCGTGGATCAACACGCCCACTACACCACAGCCTATCTTTAACGTTGCGGTGGGTCGTTAAAAGCCGTTTCAACGGTATACGGTCAGTCTTATATATCTTTTAACGACCCTCTTATATCTGCCGTTCAAAGCTGGCGCCGTTATAAATCTTTAATGACCGACCGACTTTTAACGACCGATCGTCAGACGCTATACGAGATACAACGACTATTATCTAACACCTATTTTAAAATTATAACGACACACTGTCTGACAATATATATTTATAGCGACCAACTGTCTAATGCTAGCATAATATGAACTAATTAATTATATAACAACCATATAGCATCAGCCATTTAAACATTATCCATCCAAACTGATGTTGAGCATCAAACACAGAACCGAGTAAACCATGCTCACAATTTCCCATTGAAGCCATCAACATATGTACTTGTACAATGTTTTATACAAAATACTCACAACCAAACTAGATCACTTAAGTATCTACACAACTAAGATGTTTGTCGCGTACAAAACATAACTCATATGTCTTACTTGCACAATGATAAAGTTCTTTTGAAAAATGTTTCATCTCTAGGAAGTCATGGAACAAAACCACCACTATGAGCACTCTGATTTTCCTTTGATCTTCCTTTCCTCTCATCTAGTAACTGCCATGGTTGTTGGACTGAAAAAAACATAGAAATTAAAGCTGCATACATTAGTGCAGACCCTAGAAAATGGAAAAATAGTCCAGCTATACGCAAGCACAGTTAAAAAAGAAATTACTCCATAATTTAGGATCAAAAGCACATCAATCATATTTTAAGCTTTGTCTGTGTGATTTGATTGATGCTGAAGTCACTCCATCACCATGTACCAGTAATTTTTTTTTGTACTACAAAGAAAGAGGCAAACAAAGAAAGGTCTTGTGTACATGGAGACACCTAAGCAAGCAAGCAAGCAGAGGCGATGGCTGTAGGTAAGCTGACAGGGATGAGAAAAAAGACCAGTGCAAATTTGTGCCGATCAGTGTATTATTATCAATATAACTTGCTTCCTAAATAGAACCCTATACTTTATCCAGGTCTGTGATGAAAAGAAAAACAACCAGTTGTGACCTAAATACAACAGTACTAACAGCTAGATGCATTTTTTAGTCATAGGCTCACATTGGGGAGGCTATTGGGTCCAACATGACTCTCAAAGATGTTCAAAGGATCACTTGCGTCACCCTTCGACCTAAAAACAAAAAGCAAAATAGTTAACTAGGATTCATAAAGCCGTTTGACTTCATCAATTTACTCAAGTACACAAGAAACTGAATTTCACATAACAAGTTCCCCTTGTCATCATCACATAACAGGTACCAAAAGTTAAAAAAAAAAAGTGAGGAAAAACATCACAGGATGACATTAAAGAACCGTGCATAACATTCACCTTCCAAGTTTCACCCGGCGCCGCGAGAAACCAAACATATTCAGGACTGCGTGGTCTCTCCAGTTCCATTCAGCTTACGTCACCTGCAAACAAGTCAATACAATAATCAGTTGCAAAATTGTTCAGGGAGTGTGGTTTTGCTTCAAGTTTTAATCTTAATTTGGAACAGAGGAGAACCTGAAAATTACTCAGTAGTTCACATCTAGAATTTTACATACCTCAATTTATAAGGAACTCCTGAACTGAATCCTTAGACTAAAGCCAAATGACTGGTGCAACATTCTTTCTTACCCAAGTAAATTCTCCTGTATGTTCCTATCACAAGAGCCCATAGAGACATACATCTATCAGTCAAAAGAAGTTTTGCTGCATAATCCTGAGCTCCGAGATCTGAAAAACTTAAATATGACAAAACTACAAATAATGGACAAACTGAAACAACTTGACAGTAAATAAACAAATAAATATGGACAACTGCATAGCTATGATCAACAAAAGAAAAATGGTATGTAGCCTTATTTTCCTTTTTGTGGGCTGTGTATATTCTCCTTTATATAAAAATGCATTTTCTTGTGAACACATGTTTTACTTGATGCCATATAGTTCAGAATAATTATAACAAATCGAAGGGTTCAACCGAGTCTGTTTGAGAGGGGTAAAAAGCGAGGGGTACCTCAGATTTGGAGCCTCAAACCACAACATTGGACTCCGCCGAGCTGGCGATGTTGACCTTGAGCCGCCGAAGTCGTCGTCGACGACCTCTCCTCCGCTGGCTAGGTTCATCGCCATGATGGGCTCTCTCAAGCAGATGTTGGCTTGCCATAGATCAAGGGGCCTTGCAGGCATCTCCGCCCACCCGATCTGGATCCGTGGTGGCGTTGCGTTGACTAGAGGAAGGCTCTTGCCGCTTGGCGATTCCCTCGAGGAGGTACGAGAGCGGGAGGAGATACAAGAGTTTCGTCAGACACCAAGAACTACTCCTCACCCCATTGCCGCTCTTCACGGACTCACGATGGTTGCGCTTCCAGTGAGGGTCGAGGAGGGGTCAGGGGAGGATTTGCGTTGGGGAGAGGTGGTTGAAAGTGCATTTGCCCACTATATGGGTTTTGGTGTATTGATGACATTCAAATTAGGGGCTAATGAGATCTTAATGTGATATATTACAGCTTTAATCCATTGAAAGTTTTAAAGAGTTGATCTAAGATGAAATGGTATCCCTCAATTCTTCAAGTGCAAAAAACGGACGAACCCAAAGAACTCTCCAAAGCTTTTATATTTTGTTTTGGGTTTAGGTATGCCGTACTATAAAGAGGGATGAAAGTTTAGGTGGTCTGAGAAAGATAGAGTGCTCAAGCATAAAAATAAAATCAAAAGAGAGACATAAAATCACCTCACGAACACTTACACATAGTTTGTGGACTTTTGGTAGTCGGAAGTCCCGACGTTTGGTGACGGAAGTCCCGACGCTTGCTGACCTTTCCGCCAGCCCGCCTGCGCACCTTCGCTTGTTGGATGTCCCGATGGGAGTCGGGAGTTCCGGGTGCCGGAAGTCCCGACTCCCGCAGGAAGTCCCGATGCCCTGGGACTTAGGCCCCTGGCTCGGCTGTGCGTCGGGAGTCCCGATTGCCGAAAGTTCCGACGTTGCGTCGGGAGTTCCGGCTCTGGTTGTGTTGACCACCTTTGACTATGCCATGAATAGTGTTTTGTAGAAGGGCCAGAAGTTCCGACGATCTGTGTCAGAACTTCTGACGCAGATCTGAACGGTTGGATTCTATTATGAGTATAAATAGCTCTCTCCTTTCTTCTAACCGTGAACCACTTATTCATTGCTCACCAACCTTCATCCAAAGCAGCTCCCAAGCATTCAAGGCACCCCTCTCCTCTCCCCTTTGCTCTAATCTTTGATTCCTCTAGGGTTTTTGGTGAAAGGAGAGTGGATTGAGTGAGAGAATCACTTTGGTAAGCTTGAGCACTTGATTTCTTCATCAAGCCGATTGGATTTGCGTCTATTACTCTTGGGTTCTTGGAACCCTAGCCGGTAGGCGTCGCCTAAGAGCTTCCATCTTGTGGAAGAGCCTTGGGAAGTTTGTATTACCCTCGATTTCTTAGTGGAAAGCTCGAGTGACCTTTGTGGTTGCTTTGAGAGAGGCAAGGAGGTGGAAGAGACTCTGACCTTTGTGGTCACCTCAATAACAAGGACGTAGGAGCTCCTTTGTGGGGTTGCCGAACCTCGGGATAAATCCTTGTGTCCCGCGTGCTTGTTATTATTGAGATTTGTGCTATCATATTTGTTCTTGTTAGTTTGTCTTCCTCTCCAACACTCCGCTTAGGGTTTGGACTCGATCTACGGAGTGGTGCCCTTCCGGCGTCAAAGGAGCAGCCCCAACACTTCATCTTACCACCAGGAAGTGGGGTTGTAAGATATCTCGCACTCAAAGTTCATTTTAGCACTTGTAGTGAAATTCTCGTAGGTACTAGAACTCCCGGCTGTTTGCGTTGGAACTTCCGGCAGCCGGATGTTTCGGCCCAAACTGTCGGGACTTCTAACTATCACTGACATTTGACTTTAATATTACGTAAAAAAAATTAGATATGACTATTCACTACCCCTCTAGGAAACAAATTGCATGTACACATACACATAAAAGGAAGCAATCGGTTATTTGTTTTTTCTTTTTATTAATTGTTTTATCTCTCCTAATATTCAAGGGCTTGGATTTATTTGAACTTTTACTTGGGTAATGAGACTACCGTAGAAAATCGGTTGTCTCTCCTAATATTCTATCGCTGTCTGTCGATAGAATATCATCGGCAGTCCTCCGAGGGGTATCCCATGAAGGTAGATTGATCGGTAGAGATGCGTGTAATCGAGAACAAGAAGGCAACAGAGACACAATAGTTAGCTAGGTTCGGGCCATCAGCGCTACGTAATACCCTACTCATGTGGTCTGTTAGATTGTATTGGCTATCGTATAATATTTGCGTGTGTTTGAGTGGGTCCCCGCCTCGCCTTTATATAGTCTAGGAGGCGAAGTTAAGGTGTCAGTTAGATCTAGGAGATAACCGGAAGGTAATAACAGATTACAAGAATCATGGGATCATACGTATCCTAACAGATCTCGTAGTATCTTGAGGATATCTTCCGGTGTGTTTATGAGACGCCTTGAAGCAGCAAGTGATCCACAAGGCTTCGTCGTTTGTGGGCTGGGCGCCTACTGGGGCGCAGCTCATGTAGTCGCCGTGGGTATCGGTGGTCGTACCCCCACACACCTGTCGATGCCCACCATGCCGCGACCAATGGCGAAGCAGGAATTATGCATAAGGGCCGGCCGAAGAATTTGAAAATATAAGAATTAAGTGTAGCTTGTCTATTTAGATTTATGTCCCGGGGTTAGGGTCCTATTTTTCTGGATTTTATTCTAGCATTTGACGATTTAACCTGCTCGCTATTCTTTACATAGTAGACGACCGTGTCTATCGACAGTGGGGTGCATGTGATGAATGGAATATTGAAATCTACCGGCTTAGTATTTCGGAAGTGCTCATACCCATGGTACGTAACCGTGTCTATCGACAACAGGACACATGTGATTACTCTTGAATCTTAAAATCTACCTGCTTAGTATTTCGAAAGTACTCATAGTAGAGTAGGATGCGTGTTTGATCATAGGAGTTTGCATACGTGCATGTACGTGAGCATCTATATTTATACTGCGATTCACAATAAAAAAGATAGTCACCGAATTGTTACTGCTAGTTAAATACGCGTTCAATAAAATATGAAGTATAATGAAACATAACTATTTTAGTAAACCAAAAAGTTTAATAGATATATCTTAATATGGTAGGGAGGCAATAATCAAAATATTTTATTCTAATTATATTCTGTGTGATTTTGTTGTAAAAGATATCAATAAACATTATAACAAGATTTTCTTTATTATACTCTTTTAATATAAACATGGACTATTATATTAACTATGTAGTATACCATATAAAAAATCGGTATTGTTAGGGTGGGGGGGGTGGCGAGGAAATGGCCCTACCTTGGCTCCGCCGGTGGTGCCGGCCTACGAGCTTCATGGCCGCACGGTCAGTACAGCGAACCCACTGCGGGAATGAGCATGGGTCGCAAGGGTCCCATAGCCGTAGCTCGGGCGCCGTCTATCAACCAAGCTTCCGTGTCTGAGTTGCAGCCCGTTGATGCTATACGAGTAAGCAAGAATCAGCATGGATGCCGGCTCGCCGATCAGCCGATAGAGAAGGACAACAATGATGCTTAGTGTTCAAATTTTTCTCCTCGTTTTGAATTCGGGAGCAGAGTTTGTATTCGAATTTGTCCTATGGAAAGTGTTTGTGGAACTTTTCGTCGGAATTTTGTTCAGAGCTTGTAGAAGATGAGCTGTGACATGCTTGTTTGATTCAACTAGCACGATAGTTATAAATGGCAAAATGGATCAGGCCTATTCAACGGCCCTAGACACAACACTAACATAGCCCAGTCCGATGTCTACTAATGTCGGTCCATCACAAGACATCATGCTTGGACTAGCATTCCGGTCTGTGTCGGCCTAGGCACATCACAACGCCGGTCCAATCTCTCACTATGCTGTGGGCAAGGCTTACCTCGTCGTCTCTTGAGGCGACCAGCCGCCCGCCGCCGTTGGTGCCACTCGACGGCAAGCAGCGGCGGCAGCCGCTCACTGGTGGTGCAGAGTAAAGTCAAGACGGGCGAAGTTAGAAGATCTCGTTCAGACAAAGTGCACCTTTGGATGGCCACCTAATCGAATGGCGGAGGGAAGGGGGCAATGAGTTTATATAGTTTCCACTAGAAAATTTTAAGCTTTAGGCTTTTGCTACCGTACTCTCAAATAAATATGGACCGTCGATCTAAAAGACAAAATAACATATTACCTAGCATGTAATAGGTAAAATAAATTTTATATGTTATTTTGTTTTGGAAAGGAGCAAAATATCTTGTAATTGGACCTCTATTAGCCAAATTATTGAACCGTCCTTGCGTAATGGCCACGTGCATACAGTGTTGTACCGGTTAACGTTAACAACTTTGGGAAAACCATTTATGTAACGGTTGTATATGTGATAAAATTTTCTATGATCTATATGTAATTTAACTTTTATACCTAATATAAAATGACACTGATGTAACATTGTTTTGTACCTAAAAATATAAAATGTAATCCAACATGATTTTGTAACATTTATTTTATTTGTTGGAACGTGATGAATGAACCGAAAATAGAAATTGTTTTAGTTTTCAACGTGAAAAAATAAAGCTAATTCAATTCATAGTGTTATTGTAATGTAACATTTTTGTTGTAATAACGTGACCACGCCCAATTAAGAAACATAAATAGCATGTCATGGAAAGTTGATTTCCGACTCTAAAATTATCTCTTGTCCGATGGCCTTTCATGAAGTGTGCAGCCGTTGGTTGCAACCAAAAGGAAACAAATTACATGTACGCATCTCTATCTCTACTATAAGGGAACAATTCAAACTATTCTAGGTACACCCAAATATGTGTCTCCACTGATAGAGTTCAACTATTATGTACCAATAAAAATGTACCTAAAATTTCAACATCATTAAAATATATGGCTCTTAATCCTCTGTGGCAAGCTTGAACTCAGTCCGATGGCCGAGGTTATTTAGATGTCGCAGGCTTCAACGTTGCTTCCCACTCCACCGCTCCATCCGCAAGGCGGCACGGCCTCACGAGTAAACCCCGCACCCGCACCCCGCGTTCCATCCCCAGCAAGCCAGCGAAAGCCTCCAGCTCTCACGTATTATTTCGGCTCCTTTTTTTCTAATAAAAACGATCACAAGAACGAAATGTCGTCGATCTCTCTCCTCTCCCTGCACGATCTCTCTTCTCCCCCGCCCTCCGCAGATCGGCGTCACAGGCGGATTCGCACCTCCTGCTCCATGGTCACCACCGCTGTCCTCGCCTCCCCGTCCTGCCACGCCGCCGCCGCCACGCGCGACCCTGGCGGTGGCCGCTGCAAAGGCGAGGACGCCCACGGAGGAGGCGGTCTTCGAGGTTGTGCTGCGGCAGCCGATCCGGGCGCGGCAGGGGGAGAGATCCCGCCGATCAGGGCCCCGCGAGGGCCGTAAGGTTGCTGGAGCCAGAGGTGAAGGGCGCCATGGTTGAGGAGACCATGCTCGGTGTGCTCCGGGCCATGGGGAGCACTGCTGAAGCCTCTCCATGAAGCACAGTACTCCCGAGGACCTCCGAGTTCATGCCCGTTCGTTCATTTCCCCTAATCTGGATCTCTCGATTCATATTTGAGTTATATGGTTGTCGTCAAATATGGATTATATCCTTTAATCCTAATCGCTTACGCTTTTCGATGGTTTATACTTCAAACAAACCATATGAGAGAAATGTATTTACCATTTTTGCAAGAGAATAATCAATCAATTATCAGTTTCCTTTTGTATCAGTTATACTATCAAATAGATATTGAAATTTTGTTTGATTTACAGCTACTACTTGAAGGCTGGACTCTCAGTAACGGGGCAATGACAAACAGCACAAACATTGGAGTTGGAGCAACCATATTTCAGGAGCTTTACACAAGATTTCGGTGATCACATATTCTAGAAAATTGTTGCTGTTCAGCGCAGGGTTTCTATATTACAGTTGCTGAGTATTTCCATCATATGGGCCACAACTTCAGTATGATGGCTGACTCTACCTCCTGATGGGCTAAGGCATTGCCTGAGATCCCAGGGCATTTGGTACGATAAGGTTGTAATTACAGGTTCTTGTCATCTATGTAATGTCAGGGATCTTGTCCGTGATCTCATCAAGTGTGGAGGTATGAAGGGGATCGTAAGTTTATTTTCTCATTCTGTTGAGCATTTCCACATGTGTTGCAATTCATGTTTAGCATTTCCATATGTTCTTATTCACTTGCTTGGTATTGTCGATGGTTGATGCACCTTTTGATGTATTTGATGACAATCCTTCAATGAGACGGTGACCTGCTGTAAGACGGGTTGAAGACATGTTTGAACAAGTGAAAACTAAGCTTTGGCAACGGAGGCGAGGGTTGGCTTGTCGTGAGGTATATGCTGCGAATTCACGATTGAGAAAATTGCAGCACCTATGATAAAAAAAATTTCTTTGTTGTGGCGGAGAATTTGGGATATGTCCCAGCAGGCCATGGTGCTCGCTGAGGACAAGAACTACTACCCCATCACCGAAGAAATGAACGGGCGTCTTGGTGTGGAGATGCTCATGGATGAGACGAGCGCCGCTCGAGCCGCCCATCCTTGCGCAACTCTGCATTGTGAAGTTTAAGATCAGGCCGGCTAACTTCAATTGATTTGGGTCGGCTAATATAAGTGGAGATGCTCTCCACGGAGAAGAACACTGGGAGGCACTGATTTTTGCTCTTTGGGAGGCACTGATTTTTTGCTTGAGGATGATAAATTCCGTCGAGAAGAACACTGGGAGGCACTGATTTTGCTACCGGAAGAAACTGGAAACTATTTTATGGGGCCCTGAGGGGATAACTTGGTTGCTGCATGGATGTTGTTATCTCTTTCAATTGGATTTGCCAAAAATCTACTACTGAATTTCCCTTCACTCTATTTTGATTCAATTTTTTCATTGGTTTTTTATCAGTCATGACTCATGAGTATGAACCTCCTCTTGTGAGGTGACCAATTGCATCAGTTCACAAGACGTTATGAGTTGGACAAGGAATTTTAGCAGCTCCTATTAGCTGTTTCAATAATTTGACTTTTTGCGTCTAATGTTTTAAAAGAACATAATACACTGTGCTACAGTGGGGCTGGTTAGAAACAAGAATGGAGGATCAAGGAGTTTTCAACACAATTAAAGAAGCTGTCAATTTGCATCAATGAAAGATCTAAAAAGTATATGATGAGTGGTGTTATTTTGTAATTATGGTTGCAGGGAGTGGTTGGGCCGATTGGTCGCACAGTTTGAGGAAGGTGCATAGCAGCTAATCAATAAGGTATGTGCAATTCATTATGTCATAAAAATCTTAATGAATCTCATTGCTCGTTTTATTTTTAATATGTTTTGTATTTTACCATAGGGTTAGCTGACTTATATAATTACCGTACCAGCTAAGCAGGGCTTAAACTGTTAAGCTTGATTCCTGTGGCCTCCTCTTCCCTACCAATCTCTAATCTCTTCCGGTTTGCGTGCTGCAGTAGCAGGGCACTGGGGCTGGGCACCAGCACCTCTGTCATCTCTTCCCATTGTGGCTGAGGTGCAGTAGCAGGATTCGATGGCATGTTTTGGCTTTCCCTTAGCAGCCGGCGAACTTGCTATCAAATGGTTACCAGAGAATAGGATTCTGTAGATTTTTTTTTTTATCTCATGTTTTTTTTACTATGTTACTGTTAGGGATCAGTGAGAAGGAAAGATGTTATGGGTCTATTGATTTAATCTTGTTTTACTTGTCATATTTGTATATTGGAATAAATTGAGACTGTCAGCTTGTTTCTCCGATTGAGATTGTTACAAAATATTTGTATTGGAATAAATTGCCTTTGGGAAATAAAAACACAAATCGATCTGTGGGTTATTAAGTTGCAGCAAATGGGAATGCAATTTGCAGCTAATCCTCTACTTCAGTATGTTTTGGGTGATTTTTTTCTTACATGTGGTACAATGGGAGTCTTGTAGCTGAGACCGAGTATTTGATGGTTTTGTGCTGCCGTAACGTTAGCACGAGCATTATACTAGTACAGATAAAAGGAAGCAATCGGTTATTTATTTTCTCTTTTATTAAATATTTTATCTCTCCTAATATTTAAGGGCTTGGGTTTATTTGAAATCTTACCTGGGTGGTTAGAGTACCGTAGAAAACCATTTAAACTTTATCAAAATTTGAAAGTATTGTACTGCTGGCCTCTAATAAAAAAAAAAGAAAAGTCGCATTTCTAACTGCAGTGGCTATAATTGATTGTCCGAGAAGATGCTAAAATTCACGGCTTGTTTTGTGGTTGGAGAAAGTACTAGTTTATCACAGTAACTCAAACCACCCAGATTTTGTTGTCCATCTTCCTTACTTTTGAATTTTGATACGACATTTCCAGAAAGACAACCAAAGTGCTTTGAACAGTTCATGTTGAAAAGTAAATATTCCTGTAATTCAGAACCAAACCCCCTTAAACAAACAAACAAGAGAACAGTCAGAGAACTGAAACCCAAAAAACGTGAACCAGAAACATTCAAGTTCGCGCGCTGTTGGGAGGACTGAAAATCTTTATCTGGCTGATTGTTGTGAGAAAAAAATACTGATTACGACAGAAGCGTGAACAGTGATTCTGTGAAAGGAAAACAAGCCAGCCGGCTGACTTTAAGCCAGACGAACACGCCCTTCATTGATCCATCGACGTCGTCCATGCTGATGTCGCTGACGACCCATCAACGCGGCTCCAAGTCAGTAAGGGAGGCATCATTGATGGACATGGACTGTCCCCGACCTGCTGCCACCGCCCTCGCACCCTGGCGATCCGTCCCCGTCACGGGCGCGTCCGCGGTCACCGTGAGACCACGGCCCGGCATCGCGAAGGCTGGCGCGTTGGGGCCGGTAGCGTAATGGAGCGGCTGTTGAGCATGACGACGACCGACGCCATGCTGCGGCGGAGGTGCGGATCCTCCTGGACGCAGAGCAGACCGACGTGGATGCACCTCAGCATCTCCTGCGCCCGACGCCCTCCTCAGGGCACCCCTCCAGCAGCGGTTGCACGCTCCCACGGCTCCACTGCCTCCAAACCTGCCCATGCCATGCAAAACAAGGATAATAGGACTAGGATATTAGCCTTAAAAGGAGTTAGGATATATACCAAAAAAAGGTTCTACTTGATGCTTCATCATCATGACAGTAATAAGAGGGATCCATACATAGGTAAGAAGATCTTCGGAGGGTCCTGAAGCATGCGTGTACGTGTTGCGTCGTCCGGTGACTATCTCGAGGACAAGGACACCATAGCTGAAAACGTCTGATTTGGCCGAGAAGATGCCGTGCAGAGCGTACTCCGGCGCCATGTACCCACTGCATGCATTTCAAAGCCACGGTCAGCATGTCAGATTGTCAGGTTAACACCCACGCTCGTGATCACCACAGCTGGAGTCCACCGGCAGGCAAACTTCCTAGGTTCCAGCAATGCGGCTGGTGTTTCCAACGCTGGAGTCGATACTAAACAGCTTTGCCAAGCCGAAGTCTGAGATCTTGGGGTTCATGTCGGCGTCCAGCAAGATGTTGCTCGCCTTGAGATCACGGTGGATGATGGTAAGCCTCGAGTCCTCGTGGAGGTAGAGGAGCCCTCGGCTGATCCCTTGATGATCTTGTGCCTCAGTCCCCAGCCCAGCTCTTGTTGCCGTGCAGGATCTGCGAGTTGAATTTACTGAAATTATTAGCAAATGGGTGTCCTAGTGACACTGGTGTGAAATGATAGTATTAAGAATCATGGTTGTCTAAAAATGTAGCACCAAAGACGATCTTGTCGAGGCTGTTGTTGGTAAGAAACTCGTAGACGAGGAGCCTCTCGTGTTCCTCGATGCAGCAGCCGAGCAGTCGCACCAAGTTCCTGTGCTGGAGCTTCGCCAACAGGAAAACCTCGTTCTTCATCTCCATCTGTCCTTGCTGCGAAGTTGCAGACAACCTCTTCACTGCAATCTCCTGCCCGTTTTGTAGCGTGCCCTGAAGAACATTGAGACCGGATCAACAACTAATCTGACGGACTTACGGGAAAGAATATCAGCTGCGTAGATTAGTTTTTAGGTTGCATGTTTAAAGTTAAGTTTCGTACTTTGTATACTGGCCCAAAACCGCCTTCGCCGTGCTTGTTTTCTTGTGAGAAGTTGTTGGTGGCAGCTCGTAGGGTGCTCAAATCATACAGGAGAGACTCTGAGCTTCTCATTTATTCGTCATCTTCACGTCCTGTTTATAATAGAACACGAAATGACCTCAAGCCTAAACATAGCACCATACTACTCATCAAATGTACTGACATTGTTTCACCACTTACTGATGCTGGCAATCTGCACATGCTTGTGTGGTTTTCTGTTCCTGTTGCAGAGATAGGCAACAACTAGCAGCAGCACCAGCAGCGCAACAGCGACAGGGATTGACACGAGAAGAGCTGTCCTGACTGTTTGATTACTCCCTGAACAGAATCCACACGGGTGCACGGTAATTCAGAATAGAAGCCATTTCAGACTTTGCCAAGATTAGTCACCGTCCAAACTCTGGAATTCAACTCTTCTACTAAAAAGAAAAACGTTTTTCCGCATCTCATGTGGTCATGTTTGAAGAAGATGGAGAAATCCCATCGTCAATTTTGCCGAGTCAAGATGAGAGCAAGTGTCAACTATCACGGCGACAACAGCGGAGTTCAGATCTCGGAGCCACAACAAGCATCAACTATGAAAAGCGTATGGAAAGTGACTGGATGGCAGAAGATCCTAAGTGTCAACTATCAAACGCGTCAGGAAAGTGACGGGACCACGGGAGATAGGAGATTGGAGGAGTTGCATTGTGGATGGACTCACCGTCGCTTCCTGGACCCGAGTGGTCACTTCCGTTGACGAACCCGCCTCCCGGGGCCGGCGCCGGCGACATCCAGTTGTCTCCAAACCGGCGACATCTTCACGAAGGGCGTTACCGCGTCTGAGCCGACCGCGAACATCCGCGGGGACTCGAGCGCCGCCTTCTTCGCGAGGTTGTTCATCAGCGCGCCGAGCCGCGGCGTGAACTGGCCAAATATCTATCCAAAAGTTAGCATTGTTATCTTTCCCCACTGTTACTATTATTATTATCCTGTAATAAAGATCTAAAACCAAAAGTTAGTGTAGTTACCTTTTTTTGCTGTTACTATTGTCATTGCCCTATAAAGATCTTTAAACTGTATCAGTTGTCTCCAAACCGTGTGTAGTCTTGCTGATTTTGTCTCCCAGTCCTTTTCCGTTGGTACAATCTGAATTCCTTATCGCGCACATTTAATTTGAAGGGCACATCCCACCCAAACGAAGATATTGAAGATCAAGGGTGCAATTAAGTTGAGATTGATTGATTAGCACAGTACTCTTAGTTAGTACGCCTGTTTAGCTGCACCGTTATAGCCGGTGATCTGTGTCAGTGTGCAGCCGTGCAGTGACCTCGACATCTCGCCGTCGTTTGCCGCCGGTTTGTGTTGTATGAACTCTAACCTCTCTTAATGAAGCACGTGCAAAGCTCGCTTTCGAAAAAAAAAAAAATTAGCACAGTACTCCATTAGATTAGTCCTGGTGGGATTTAATTCAGAATGCAAGCTGCGCTACCTACAATTTGGGGAAAAGGTCAATAATGAAGAAAGGTCGCTGACGTCAATGTCCAATACAGGTCGATCTCCTCTTTGCTCCGAATTACACGCAGCAAAGGCCAACGAGCCAACGACCAAATCATCTTCCAGCTGCATTTAAAGAAGACCCAGGTCAACCATTGCACGAGTGGTCGAGTGCTGGTGCTGGAGGAGTATTCTTCGGTCACCCTTTCATACTATGCATACGCAATAAGCAAATAAAACAATGGTCATCACCACTGAAGTGCCTTTAAAGAGCACAGAAGGACGCAGCAAGAGCAGAGAAGTGCCTAAGCATTAGCAACTGTACGTTAGCGACCAAAATTAGCGATTTGGCATCAACAGGAACCTTCCTCAGCTAGCCATGCACAGCCTTCTTCCGCTCCTTCTCCTCGGCTGGTGGTGTCTCCGCCTCACCGCAACAACTAACGCCGACAACCTCAAGTTCTACATCACCACCGAGTGCTCGAACAACATGAACTACACGCGCGGCAGCGCATTCTAAACCAACCTCGACGCGATCCTCTCCTCCTCCCAGACGCCGCAGCCGCGTCCTCTGGGTTCGCCGAGAAAAACACCGGCGCCGCCGCGCCGGACAAGGCGTACGGCCTCGCGCAGTGCCGTGGCGACGTTGGCGCGTCGGACTGCCGCTCCTGCCTCAACGAAACGGCGCATGAGATGGCCAGCGCGTGCGGGCCAGAAGAACGCCATGCTCATCTACGAAGGCTGCATGCTGCGCTACTCCAACGCCAGCTTCTTCGGCGACCCCTACACGTCAACCCGATCTTCCAGCTGGCGAACGACGAGAACGTGACGCAGCCGGAGCGGTTCATGTCGCTGCTCGGCGTGCTGATGAGCAACCTCACCAGGGAGGCCGCCTACGGGTCCCCGCGCAGGTTCGCAGCCGGCGAGGTCCAGCAAACAAGCTTCGTGACGCTCTATGGCAAGCGGCCCAGTGCACGCGGGACACAAGCGCGGGAAACTGCATGCTGTGCCTCGCCATTCTCGTCGATGCGATCCCCAAGTGCTGTAACGGGAAGCAGGGCGGCCGGATCTTCTCGCCGATCTGCCAGCTCCGGTTCGAGATTTACCCGTTCTACGACCCCTGGCCGCCCAGGCGGCCATGTCACCAACGCCGGCGCCACGAAGTGGGCCAGTCAACGGCAGCGACCTTCCCGGCCCACAAAACACTGGTAAGTTGAACTACCACTACAGTGGCCGTGCCAGTGGACTGTGGACCCCAAATTATGCGTGTGGCTCTAGCGAAGTCCAGGACTGGCCCAGCTGGGCCCCGTCACTATCGTTGGGCCCTCGCCAGCCAGCCCATCAATCAAATGGTAGAAGTCGTAATCCTATTGACTCCGCAAGAGCGCACGCAGTCACGCACTGCCCTGCTGGTGCGTGGGTGCACCTAGACCTAGAAATAGAAGTCACACTCCTGTCCAATAAGATATTTTGACTTTTCTAAATACATTATTTCTGTTATGCATAAATTCATATGCATGTGAACCAGAAGACAAAATTTCTAAAATTTTGTTTTGTAGTTCACATACAAGTGAAATTTGTTATTTTCGTATGATTTTTTTTTTCCAAAAATGGTTTTACATCTCAACTTTGCATGTGACCACATATGTCAATGAACTATGGATATGCCAAGTTTCAAATTCTTTTGAGTTGTACAAGTGCATTTTGAATTGGTTTTCATGTTTTCACTAAAGATGTGGTTCCCATCATATATTTCCACTAGTTAGCTAACAACTAGTTAAAGGCTTGACAAAAAAAATAACATTCATGTTTGAATATACTAGGGCTAGTTTTAGATAATTTTTAGCTAGCTAGCAATTAGCTCTGGCATCTAGACAGATCCTTACTCTCAATAAGTATGGATTGGAGGGTTTTCTTCTATGTAAATATGCCCAAAAGAGGTCAAGAAATCATCCGATCTAACTCCCGGTTTGTTCAAAAAGCATGTTAGTCATTACGATGTCATTTATCACCAAATCACGAAAATAGTATTAGAAACCCACAAAAATTGTTTCCAAATGCTTTAAAGAGTCATGTCTAATTGGTAAAGTATAACAATTTCCCGTCAATCTACAATCCGTTTCATTGTATTGTCTAATAATGAGGAAAGTGTAATTTGAATGCACGGTGGACTTGCCTTCCATCCAGATCAAATAATGTTCTATGGCTTTCCATATATAGTTGTCAACTAGTTTCTTACAAATCTGCTGTTACAAGCATGATGGTTTCGAAGAGTTTGGTTCAAAAGATGAGTGATTCTAGGTGAAGGTTGATGAAAGAGCTTCTATTCTGATTAAGCTCCATCGGTGCAGGAAGTAATAGCACAGTCAGGACAGCACTTATTATTGTCTCGATTCTTCTTCTTTGTCATGTTGCTGCTTTGTTTGTTCTTGCCTATGGTCGCAAGAAAACGAGAAAACCATACAAACGCGTCTGAGATAGTAAGAGACAGTAAGTTATCGAAATGTTGTTAGCTATCGAGGAGAGAACATTGTGGTGCAACCTTCAGGCTTGGATCTTCCGTTTTCTCTTATCAATAGGACACGGGGCTGAAGAAGAAGAAATGAGAAGTTCAGAACCTCTCACATACGACCTGAGTACTCTGCGAGCTGCAACTGACAATTTTTCAGAGGAAAATAAGCTCGGGGAAGGAGGGTTTGGGCCAGTCTACAAAGTAAACTTCAATCCTGGAGCCCGACCAAAAATTAGTGCCTAAAAATGGTCTTTCTCATAATAAGAACACAAAATGTCTGATGGTCTGATCTCTTCTCAATGTTCTTCAGAGTACCCTACCAGATGGGCAGGTGATTGCAGTGAAGAGACTCTCCAGAACTTCGAAACAAGGGCATGTGGAGATGAAGAACGAGGCTGTCCTAGTTGCAAAGCTCCAGCACAAGAACTTGGTGCGGCTTCTAGGCTGCTGCGTCGAGGAAGACGAGAAGCTCCTTATCTACGAGTTCCTCGCCAACAAGAGCCTCGACAAGATCCTTTTTGGTGCTCGCTTGACCATAATCCTTGCATGTCAGGCCACTCGGTCCTTTTGTTTACTGATGAGTGAGCTCAACTTTCAGATCCTATAAGGCAGCAAGAGCTAAGCTTGGGGCAGAGGTACAAGATCATCGAGGGAATTGGCCGAGGCTTCTCTATCTTCACGAGGATTCGAGAGGCGTGATCATCCACCGTGATCTCAAGCGAGTAACATCTTGCTTGATGCGGACATGAATCCTAAGATCTCGGACTTCGGGCTTCATGAAGCTACAACCCCGCAACAAACAAGTTAGAGCGGCGGTATACAAATTCAACGTGGTGACCAAATACGAGACCGTCTAGTATTAATACGCATATCGCGTCCGGTATTCACAGGTTTGCCCGACCAGACTCTCAACTTGCTCGATTGATCTCTCTTTTCAAACCAAGGTCTAGACCACTATTGGTAACCCTGAGATAAGCTCAAATAACACACAAAGATCACAAATACCAAATGTAGAGATAGAGACACGGTATTTGTTTTACCGAGATTCGGACTTCGCCGAGTCCTACTCTCCGTTGAGGGGGCTCTGCGGCGACCAGTGAAGGTCGACTCTAGAAGACCACGAAAGGCCACTCTAGCGGAGTTTTTTCAACTCCTTTTCCTCCTTCCACTAGTTGATTACATCCCTTGCGGTGGTGGAATCGAACCGTTACAAACTTCTCGAGGCACACCACAATCTTTTGGGTGCTCTCCAGCGACGCCTAGCCGTCTAAGACCGAAGAGTCCAAGAGTAGCAAATGCAAATCACGAGATCGATAAATATGCACAAGTGCTCAAGGGTGGCTTGCTTTCAATTTTGAATCTCACTCAACCCACAAGATGATTTTGCAAGTTTGAATCAATCACTCACTAAGAGGGAAATGGAGAGTGTTTTGAAGGCTAAAAATGTGTGAGGTTGTCAGCAGAATCAGCCGCCTCCAAAGGTGGAGGCTAAGGGGTATTTATAGCCCCTTTGAAAAACTAGCCGTTATGTAGCTGTTGGGCAATACTGGACACGTCCGGTATCTACCGTACAGCCCCAACAGTAACTTTGTCAATGTCGTTGTGAGGCGTCGGAACTCCTGACGAGCCAAGCCGAGACAACGAAGAAATTGCTGTGACAGGGCAAATACCGGACACGTCCGGTAGGTATTACACCTGCGATTATAGCGATCAACAACAGTCGAGTCAAGGCGCAAGTGAAGCGTCGGAACTCCCAAGCGAACCAACTTTGAGAAAGTTGAGGGAAATTGCATGGTGGGAAAATACCCGGACACGTCCGGTATTGCGGATCAAAGAACACCAAGTTAGATCTTATGTCTCTCAAACACTCAAAACTCACATAGGTTGGTTTGAGCACTTATGAATGATTATCCATCAACATGATGCATCTCTCTTAATAATAATGCGGCATACCTATAACTCAAGTTTAAGCGAAAAAGGAATTTGAAGCGCTTGAGTTGAATTTTCTTGAACCGAAATGCCATAGCTTTCAATCTTCATCAAAGAGAGGGTGTCAACATGTCGACTTTGATTTTATCCTTGAGCATAGCCATCTTGACCATTTGACTTGATTCTATTCAATAAATGTGAATTGGCTTCAAAGTTATCAAGTCATCCATTTATAAAAGTTATATAGGATTTGATTCTCCACTTCAATATGACCAATATGGTTTGATCGATTGCCTTGACTAAATGCAAGTACTTTCTTCTTTACCTTAGCTAGGTTCCTTGATCACCAAGCCATCGCTTGCCCTTCACCCTTGCTTAGTACCTCAAGAAGCCTTTCCTTGCTATCTTCACCATCTCAAGCCATCTAGCTACACCTGGTGTCGAATCATTCATTAAACTCATTTATATACATGTCTTTAACTTAGCAAGCTTTAAAAGGTGAGACCAATCCATATGCAATCCCTCACGTCTCATTAGTTATTATTCACCGTGCTTGCTTTCATATGAGTCATGAAATCCCACAATAAACAAGCATTGCATGAATTACATTTGCATTGTTGTCTTGTGTTTGAACTAGATTGTTTTCAACAATACATCATTTTGGCTTTCATTAATTACACCGTGAGATAACCTATTATCTCATCCACACTTAGCAAAGCGGGTTGAACCTTTAATCACGTTATCATTCAATCATCCAAAACCCAATAAAGGGCTAAATGCACTTTCACTATCAAAGTAGATATATTATTATTTTTTTAGTCAAAATATAATCTATCAAAATAACAAATAAATAATTTATTTTATTCTCATGAGATATTAATAATTTAAATTAATTGTCAAAGTGTGCTTCCTTAAGAGAAGAAATTTTCGTAATTGCTAAACAATAAAAATATGTATCTATCACTCATGCATGATTGTATTCATGATCTCCATGTGGCATACAATATGTATGTTTGTTTTGAGATAACTTTTTACCTATTAGTCACATCAGCGGGCAATTAAAATATATGTAGGCATATATATCTAAAAATAATTTGGTGGGATATTTTAACTTATATTTCATAATGACTAAGGTGTAATTCTATAAAAGGCAATTCTATCAACAGCCCACATCTGAGGTTTTAAAATTCTAAATTTTGAATTTCAAAATCTATGAACTAAAATGGACACTTTGATTATCTTTCATAATAATAAATTTGGGTAACTACGAAGAAATAGAAAAGATCCGATGACTCCGTTGTCGTTCATTTTGATTATCTTTCACAATAATAAATTTGTTTAATTATGAAGAAATAGAAAAGATCGAATGACTCCGCTGTCAATGATGGTTGGACTCTAATAAATGGGTGGTCTAATGTTTCTGATTTATTAAATGGATTAGATCTTTTCTAAACGTGTCTCGCGCGTAGAGACTACATCGAGGAAGCATATTACTGAATTATACTCAATTCCGATCGCGTGTGGCACGAGCAGGTTTGGGGCCAATGGAGCCATCAGAACGTGTCGCAGTTGCTCGAGGGCTGCCCAGCCGATGGGCTGGGCCCGCAGGAGATGTTGAGGTGCATCCACGTCAGGCTGCTCTGCGTGCAGGAGGACCCACGCCTCCGGCCAAGCATGGCGTCCGTCGTCATCATGCTCAACAGCCGCTCCATCACGCTGCCCATTCCCACGGTGCCGGCCTTTGTGAGCCCAGCCGAAGGGCCGAGGGCAGCTGCTCCGGAGCCGTCGATCGACGAAGGTCTGTCTCTGACTTGGAACCTCGTTGATGGTGTACTGCTGCTGCATGGAGGACGTCAATGAATCACTGCGACTATTCTTGTTGAATTGAAGGTACGCGAGTAGCCTTCATGTAAATTCAAAGGCAGCTAGGCCAAGTAGTAGAGGAACAACATTAATCGCATCAATATATTTCTCGCTGAGTATGGAACTGGTTTGGAAATAGCCATCCATCATTTGGACTCCTAACTGTAGCGGCTCCTGAAGCCTGATCAATGCTCATTACTGGAATTCGTGATAAATTAACATCATAAGGGCTTCCAGGACGCCCTTTCGTGCTCCATGGGAAGATTTGTTACTAGCAACTCCTGCAACACCCTAAAATCGATTTTGGAGCTTCTAATTTTGGGGTGACTTATTTTGTGAAGTTAACCCCAAAAATCAGAGCCCTACTTTCTATTTTTCTCTATTTTTGCTCTCTTCGCTCAAATGGTTTGTCCAACTCGAAGTTCAAACATAGCGATTCAAATATAGAAGACACCAAAGGCAAGGGTCTGGGCTCAGGAATAATAGTTAGCAATTGCAAATCAAAATGTAGTTCATCATTGCAAAATCCAATTGCCTCGGTCAAAATTATGTAATCCAAATTGCCTCGGTCAAAATCAGAACCCAAAAACTGTTCCATACCAAGTTGCATCTCTATATTAGTTCGGGTAGCCCAAGTGGTACAAAACAGTTTGACTTTTATCTCCTTTTTATTTTATAGTAGAGTGATAATAACGATAAAAATTGCTACGGCGGTGCACATACCAATTGATATCGTAAATCAAGCAATCCACAATTATGCATGCATGTCACGCCAAAAATATAATATTATTTTGTGTCATGGACTCATGATTAATATATTGTCCCTCTATGCTATGGATTAACTTGGACATAATAGCACAAAAGCTAAAAAAAAAAAAGAGTTTTAAAAATAAACAAAAATCATACAAACCCAGATAAGACACATGAAATTTTGCTTATAATTAAACTCTAACATCATAAACAATTCTGTACATGAAGAAGATACTCTTCGATTTAAATATAGAAATAATGTTTATTTAAATGGAGTGCACTCTAAGAAGATAATTAAAGTTGATGTAGTAGTAATCTAATTGTCGGATACCGAAAATGGGATACAAGCAAAGATCGAAAAAACCGCTTAGACCCTAAAAGCAGAACCAACGGATAAACAAGCGAGGTCTCGGCCGAAATCTCCGATTAGCCGAGACCCGCCGCCGAGCAACCCAGCGGAAGACAAACGATTCTCGACTACTTGAGACCGCCTCAATGAGGCCCCTCGTCGAGCCCCTCCTCGCCGGGGCCCGGAAGAAGTGGCGATTCTCCGATTCATGCGAGGCCGACTCGGACCAGCCCCATGACCGCTGTTCGAACCAACTGCACTCGACCCAACGTCGCATCCAGCTTCGCCTAACCACTCCGGCAGACGCGATGGCATGCGAGTGCAGTGAAGTGACCGACTACACGCCCGATCGCTGTCAACCTCCGCCATCTGCGACAGCAGGCGGTAAGGTTACCGACCAGTCTCTGTCTTAACTCACGCACCAAAGACATCCATAGCGTGGGGGAGTCGAACGGGTTCTGTAGCCTCGGAATCAGCCGGACCGACCGCTCGTTCTCGCCGAGCCCCCCTCGACGGGGCCTTTGTTCGCGATCTTTCTCCGCCTCGCCCGTTCGCCTGCATGAGACCCCGGTAGGGCTTTCTCGGACAATTGGCGCGCGCTTCGCCTCGCCCGAGGCGGGCTCGTCCGCAACTCGCCGCCTCCGCCTAAAGGTCTCTCGGCAAAGCCGTCGCATCCGATTATCGCGCTCTGGTTACACCGCCACGTAAGCCACGATCGGCAATTGGCGCAGCCGCAGGAGCGACAGGACAACGGTCGGATCACCTTTTACCATCCCCTCGACAACACATGGTACTCAGTATCCACAGCAGGCGACGTCTCGCCTTTATTCCGCTGATGGTAAGCGAGACCGCGTGATCTCGCACTGGGTCACTTCTCAGCCTCTAAGACGCGGCGAAGGCCTCCGGCACAATAGGCCTCGGCACGACCGGGGCTATGATGGCCGCCGAGATTACGCAATCCACCAAGCCAACAAATGCGCGACATGTTACTTGCGATGGAGACCATACCGATTAGACATCTACGGGAACTCCCACGACAACGCCATCTTTGGTCTGGGAGTAAATACGCCATCGAATAGTCCGCTCGCACGTAGCTCTCTATGTACTCCCTGGTTCCTCCCTGCGGCTTATAAAAGGAAGCGGCGGGACCGTTTCTAAGGCGGCATATAGAGTCACGAATACTGCGCCTGAACAACACGCCTCATTCTCGTAATTCATATCACCTCCCCTCACGAGACACAGCTGGGACCGAACTCCTCCTCTCGCACGGCTTGTAACCCCCTATTATGAGCACCCGGTGCAGGAATACAAGAACATCTTCTCCGACCGGGCGTAGGGCATCCATTGCTCAAGCGGTATAAACCTTAATGTCTCTTTGCATCACCATCCGGAATTGGGAGCACGCACATAAATTCACTAGTCGGTTAAGGACCCGGTTCAAACGCCGGCCGGTTAGCGCGCCCGGTAGGGCCTTCTGCGTGTCGGCTTAGTCATCCCACCGATTCGGATGGCGGATCCTCGCGTCGATCGTTGCGTCTCGGGACGATCGTGCTGTTCGAGAGCCTAGAATTCATGTCTCTAGGAGCACAGTGCGACATGGTACTCCTCTCACCCAGAGGCGCCATCAACGGCGACGGCGTCACGCACTAAAATGGCTCACTTGCTGCTACGACTGACGCCCGGCCACGCTCTGGCGTCAAGCTGCGCCCGGCGCCATGCGGGCGAGTCCACCTAACTGCAATCTGAAGTCGCATAACGCCGTCGTGCTCCACCGAATCCCATACCCAGCACGGCTGCACAGAGTCTGCAGACGGGGACCTGTCCGGCTTAAGCCTCGGCAGGAAAAGGGCCATGGATGACAAATGACCCATCATCAAGCTCCCATCCGCCTCCTCAGGAGGAGCTGCTCTGGCGGAGCTGAGCCCGGGCGACGGCGCCATCCCGTACCTTTCGAGGCTGACCAATGTCGCCCGCCTCCTATGCCACCGCCCTTGTCTCCATTCATCAACGCGTCATGCCCATAACCCCATAGTCACAACTCCAATCCACCCCACTCGACTCCTCGGAGGAGGACGAGGCGTGGGTTGGAGCGGAACTTCTGGCTTTGCGACCCTGAGGCGACACGGCCGCTTCATGATCATGGAGACCACGAGGCGTTGCCACTGCTACACTCGGCCAAATACCAGCAAGCCCTACGGCGCTACCAAGCCCGGCACATTGAAGCCGAGACTGAAGGTGGGCAACTTTGGTCTTTGCCGAAGGTGAGCAAAGAAGGGCCGCCAGAACTCCTGGTGACCACTGCCATGAGGAAGGCCGTACATCATCATCGCCCAAGTGCTGAAACCCAGAACCTACAAGTCAGCCAGCGGAAGGCGATATCTTCACTAGCGCGGAACATAGAACAGCTACGTCGTTTCTACCCTTAAGTTTCCAAGCGTTGTTTACATTGTTTCTCGGAATACAATAAAGAAGCGTTCTTTAGTTGTTACAATCTTTGAGGACCCCTTAATGGCAACTCGATTGTATAGAACCTAAGGACCAAAAGTTCGTCTCAAAGGCAAAAAGACCAGGTGGTGAGCCGTGAGAACGGCCCTCATACTACCAGGCTACGGCAGCTCCTACGCCACCTTTTCAGCCCAAGAGAGACATTTTTTTTTTAGGCTCAGGGAAGTTCTTTCAAAGAGCTTGTCCACTCGATAGGGGCTCGACGTCACATAACGCCTAAGAGAGACTCGGCTCACGCCTGCAGTAGCCGGAGCCTCCTCGAGGGGCTAAAAAGGGAATCCCTAAGTCCGGACACCGTTCTTAACCATCTTCCCGAAAATTTCTCGCCCAAACTCTCGCTCGCCAAGAGAGGACCGCTACTAAGAAAACCTAAGGACCAAAAGCGTGTCCACGAGGCCAAAGGGCCGTCGAGCCAGGAGAGCAGCCTGCGCGCCCGGGCTCGGCGCTCCTCGCCACCCTTCAGCCAAGGGACGGCAGGCTCGAGGAAGTTCTTTAAGTGTATCCAAGAACGAGGCAGGCCGTAGGCTGGAAATGGAATAAGAAAGCGGTTAAACACACACATATCATGCAGGCATTTTTAAAAGGCCTCGATGGCCAAAAAGCGATCACGATGTGACAATTAAACCAATCGTTTACATGGCCCCCCTGTTGGCCCAGTCAAAGCTCGAGGATCGGCGGTACAAAGTGCAGGAGGACCACCTCTTCTTCAAACAAGCTGGCCAGCGTCATGTTGTGCCGAGGCGCCCACCGCCTCCATTAGCTTCACGACCTCTCGTCCCGCCTCCTCTCGTCATCTTCGGCAAGACACAGCCATCATGACAGCCTCTAGGTTGATTTGGCGTGGTGCGAGAGGCGGACGACGAGCTGGCAGCTTGACACCCGTGTGCTTCGCCGGAGCCTCTCGTGGGCCGCGCCGCTCATCCGCACTGTCAGGCGGCTCCCAAGGGGCCGGCTGATTGGACCCTCGACCTCGAGCCACGTGGCGGTGATAGGCGGCAAGCCTTGAGCTCGTGCTCCCTGGACCTCCTCAACGTCTAAGCGCCACTTATGTTGCGGCGGAGGCCTCAACCGCTTGGGGAGGCCTCTTTCTCTAGAACCTACACCCACGACAAAGAGTCAGGGGTGAGAGCACGCAAAGCGAGCAAAGCGGAACAAGGAGCGCGGTTGGTGGAACTTACACCGGCTTTGTTCTTCCGAAGCTAAAGCCTCGACTTCGAGAGGCCTTGGCCGCCTTGGTATCTCTCACGCCAAAGTGACTTTCGATCGTACTGATGTTCACTGCTTTCTGCGCCAGGCTGCCAGTGTGGCTCTTGGCAGAGCCGTTGCTTCTTGGGCCGGGGACTTGAGGGAATCCAGCTCCTCCTCCAGCTCCTTGATCTTCGCCACCAAAGGGCGTAGCTCCTTAGCCATAGCCACTCGGCCAGGTTTAAACGACAAGGCGGAGGGTCCTCCACTTCAAAGACTCGCGACCGACAGAGAGCTCACTGGCGTCGGCCAGCAGGCCCTTTTCCCGCCCGGGGCTGCTCCCAGACGCCTCTCTCCTTCCATAGGAACTGCTGATTTCCCAAGGGACCGGGTCTCGAAGCTCTAAAGCGAGCCAAAGGCGTCGTCAAACACCGCAAGGGGCGGGGAGAAAAACAACGCTGACACGAGAAAGGGAAATCGCGTGCTACGGGTAACACCGGGTGGCACCTTTGCATAATGGAGACATCCATGCGCATGATCGACTGCCATGGTTCACGGTATTGCTCGAGGGTGTCCCGGTGCCCCCCCCTCGGTGGCGTCCTCAAGGGGCAAACAGGCTCCCCCTCGAGAGTCGGCCCGGTTTCCCCATACAACGCGGGACTATCCACCCTGCGGGGCTCAAAAGTCGAGACCTAGGACATTAGGACCGAACTCCCTCGCGAGAGTCGGGACCGCTGGCTCATGAGTGCTAACTGCTGCCCGGCGTCCGCCCGCCCTTCCCAGGTAGAAGAATCTCAGAAGAGATTATGCGAACCGGGGACGGTGCTGAAGCCCGCCTGCCTGCATCTCCGACCGCCTCGGCCTCAGCGGACCCAGGCTCGGCCTTGCCATCTCTACCTTGGCGGCGTCCACCGCCACAGCCTCTGGAAGCCTTGGGGCTCTGGCCTCACCCCGATGGCCTCGGCGTGAGTGGTGGATGCCTGGCCTCATTACGCCCACTAAGACCCACGACCTGTGGCGTGGCTGGATCCTCCCCGCATCGCTAAGTGGCCACCTCGGCGCCCTTTCCTTGAGCAGGTAAAGCCTGGGTTCTACCCGCCATCATGTACACGCCGCCATCTTTGCGGCAGCGCTCGCGCCTCCACACCCGATGGCGGTGGGCTGGTGCTCACCTTGGCGCCTTATGGGCGCCAAAGCGGTGTTCCTCACCCGCCTGGGCCGGTGAAACGAAGAGCGCCCTAAAAGGTCGATGTATGACCAGGGGGCAAGTAGGAAATACTACAAACTCCGCCAAAAATACACTTACGCATAACGAGGACACAACCGCTTACGGACGGGCGTCCCTACCTGGCGCAATGGCGGCGGTGGGCGGTGATGCACGGCTCTGTATCCGCCGGTACCCGGTACATTGGTCTTGTTCGACCCGGCACCCCCTCCACCGCAAATCACGCGGAGATGGTTGAGCCGTCCCGATGTCGCAACGCCCCACCTCCTCGCCCGAGCCTCACGCGGGTGACGACGATCTCGGCATGATGCGCGCCTCGACAACAAGATGGGCGTCTACTGCAGACACTTCGGGCACCACCTCCCTAACGTCGGGGAGGTGGTCGCAGGTACCCTTCCCTTCCCTCGACCGCCGCCATCAGCCTTGTGAGGAATCCGACACACCGATAATGAGGGAGATGACTCCAACGGGAGACCGTCGAGCCTCTGTTGTCGGTGGCGCAGCGCCCAACTTTTCGCGCTCTTTTAAGGGTCCTCTTCGCTGCGCGCGACGCCGGCGAATCCTCGAGAGCGAGGCGGCGGGAGTTTTCTCGCACGTCCCTTTATCCTGCGCAAAGCTTGACCGAAATAAGGCAACGGCGAAAAAAAGCAATGAGCAAGAAGGCCACAAGGCCTCAAAGAACACCCAACTTACTACCGTGGAAATGTACCTGACGCTGGATGGCGATCGAGAATCGGCATCAAGCCACAATGCTTTCGGTTTCCCATCCGTCAGCCTCCTTACCCGGACGATGGGATCATCGGCTCGCAGGGTTAAGTGGCGGACATCTTGATGCCTTTCATCGGATAGCTGGGTCAATCTCGACGGTATGCGCCGGCGCCGAGCCATCGTGGCAAAGCACTTCTGGCGGTGAAAAGCCGCCACGACCATGGCCGCCGTGGTAGCGTCGCCGCTGATCACGAGCTTCCCTAGGGCCTCAGGAGGCGGTTCTCATTGGTCACGACCGAGCTGATGACGCTGCACTTCCCCACTTCTACCGTGATTTCTCCACAACCACGAGGTATAAGGGGGAAGCCCGGGCCGTCATTGCTATTGAAGGTAGAACCAGCCGCTATACCAACGTGATGGTTGGATGATGCCACCCGTTTGGGATCAACCAGAGTGTGCGCGGTCTTGGCCTTTTCAAGGGTGTAGCCGCCTGACCCTCAACGCCTTCCGAGCCCCTTCGCTCGCCGGCCCGGCTTGGTGGTAAAACCGCCCGAAACAAATGGAGCCACGGCTCGGG